>JAWWEE010016727.1:0-50183 GCA_035221455.1 Xenops minutus | reverse complement strand
ATGGCATCCAACACATCATTAACCATTGTGTCTTTGCTGCCTCTTGGATCTCCATCCCCTACCTCCACTGAGATGGCAGACTGAAGGACCTCTTTAACACCATCTCTCAAACATTGGCATGCTGTCACAGGCTTAACTCTACAAGCCTAGATTTATCACTTTCTGTGCTTCAAAACTGCAAAATACATGGATCTTAACTTTATGTCAGCTTTGATTCATGAAAGTTAATGGACAGATAGTGAAACTTGCTAGAAAACAATTTGGCCTAAGCTCAGTTAATTTTAGGGACCTGAGTGTACTGATTGGGTTAAATGCCCTGATCAACCTCTCCTGGATCTTTCCCCTGATCCCCCTAAGGTGGAGCTTCATTTAAGCTTCATCCAGTTGCAGCTGACTTGTCTTAGCCCTGTTCCTGAGTCACTGCCTGGGGTTCTTGGGTTGTCCTTGGCTTATTTGCGTGTTGATGACTGGGCTGTCACTGCCCTGCCCTGCTTGCTTATCTGCCTCCTCGGTGGTAGGACTGCACCTCTTGGCACTGTTGTTGCCTGGCCTACCCTGCACTGTGTGGCCACTGGCTGGGAGTGGCCCTGTTCTTCCTGCTGCCCAGGAGCTGCACTGATACATTACCGTGACAGTATCATAATGACCTGCAATTACAGTGTCTGATTTGATTATAAAGTTTTGTATTTTCTTCTAGCTGCTTAGAAACATAAATGTAAATTGTGTTTTTCTTCAGGTACTTCATAGTGAGCTCCCAGAAGATTTTGCTGCTGCCTAAAATGACCTCAACATCAAAACAGGGATGAACTTTGACTAGTTCCTACTGACTGATTCTAGAATGACTGATATGAAATAAGAATACTGACTTTCGTTTTTACAACTGGTAGGTAAACATTCTATTTTTAGAAGCAGATATACAGTGTAGTTTCTGTTGTATGGATTGCAGGAAGCTTCAGAGGACTATTTGTGTTTCTGTGTGTGAAAATATAATCTCACATAATATGAGGCTTGCAGTGTCCCCATTCTCTTTCCATGGTTGGTCTTTCTCTTATTGAGAATTATTATTTCTTCTTTGCTTATTGAGTCCCCACCCAGTGCACCAATAAGCATTTTGCTGCTGTTCCTGTGTTTGCATCCCTTTGACATTATAATTATAAGACTGAAAGAAAGAGAAATGTGCTTTCAGTGTGGTTAGTTTATGCACTTAATGCTTATGTACTATAGGAGTAATCAGAGATTTCAGTAGGCTGCTGCAAATAATCTGTATTGAACTTGTACAATTATATTTTACCTATGGATAGAACTTAGCCCAAGTCTCAATGAACTTTCGTTAGGACCTAAAATACATAGGTCTAACACAAAAACTAATTTAAATCTTTTTGCCCTATATGCTGTATTACATAAATTTTGCAACTGGCTCCTGCTACCAAGGAAAGACGCTGGGACACGAAGCATAGAATTATAAGCATAATTATATATTCATGTGCCTAAGGCATCCCAGTCACTGGGACACACTGATTACAGTTTTACACAGGGTTCCTACACTCTTCAAGTGTTTGGATACAACACAATTTATCACTAATTAACACATACACTACTTACTACTAATCATAGTAAAATTTTTGCCCTGAGCTGGAGGACCATGACTGCGAGAATGATCAACTCCCAGCTGACCCTGAAATTGTGCAGGACTGGATCCCTACAAATCCCTACAAATCTATGGGGTCTGATCAGATTCATCCCAGAATCCTCAAAGAGCTGGCTGATGTCATCACAAAACCTCTCTTGATGATTTTTGAGTGGTCTTAGGAATCCAGAGAGGTTCCAGCTAACTGCAAGCAGGAGAACATTGTCCAAATTTTCAAAAAGGGCAAGAATCATGACCCAGAAACTATAGACCTGTCAATCTCACTTCAGTGGCTGGTAAAGAGCTTTCTATTCTGTCTCTCACACTGTCCTTCTGGACAAAATGTTCAGCACAGCTGGATAAAAACATCATGTAGTGGGTGAGAAATTTGCTCATGGGTCAAGCACAGAGGGTAATAGTGAATAGGGTAACATCAGACTGATGACCTGTCACTAGTGGGATTCCACAGGGCTCTATCTTGGGCCCTATGCTCTTGAACATCTTCATAAATGATGTGGATGCAGGACTGCAAGGCATATGACACAAAAGTATGAGGAGCTGTTGACCCCCTTGAAGGCAGAGAAGCCCTGTGGAGAGACCTTGACAAATTAGAGAGCTGGGCAATCACCAACCACATGAAGTTCAACAAAGGGAAGTGCCAGATTCTGCATCTGGGATGGGCCAGCTCTGAATGTACATACAGACTGGGGAATGAGATGCTGGAAAACAGTGACAGGAAAGGGATCTGTGGGTCCCAGTTGATGGCAAGTTGAATATGAGTCAGCAGTGCCCTGGCAGCCAGGAGGGCCAACCATGGCTTGTGGGGGCATCAGTCTGTGACAAGCCTTCGTCCTTCCTCTTAGCTCTGGATCTGTCTTTGGGAGGTGGTGGCTCCTCCTCAGTTGTTGTGCTAGAAAGGTCAATTGCTTCCTCCCCAAAGAGTTCCCTGCAGTTCTCTACAAGGAACTCCACCAGCATCCTCACCTGCACACATCAAAGTCTCCCTTTCAGCATATCTGCCTGAAAAAGCACCAAACAGCCTTTCCCACCATTCCTGAGCCTTGCTTCTGTGCAGAAGGCAGCTGCGGCTGTGAGGCTGCTCTTCCAGGCAGCCACCGAATCTGCATTTGCTCAAGGAAGAAGGCATACAGAGATCTCTGCTCAGCCAAGCTCTAGTGGTCCTGGAAGGCTGCAGCCAGCAGCTCAATCCAGCATGGCCTTGAGCAGGAGCAGGCCCTCATTGGCTGGGCTCAGCATCTTTGACCCCAGGCAGATGGTCAGATTGTTGCAACTCATTCTGCTGGTGAAGGTGTTGTAGCTGATATACTGGAGCAGCAGCTCCTTCAGCAGGAGGACATTGGTCACAGGCAACTTCTCAGCCACCCTGAAGGCACAGCAACCCAATATTAGAAAGCAGATGTTGCCTGCAGATGTTGGCCAGACTTGCCTAAGGTAGGTGGGTACCAGCATCTGCATTGTACAACTTTGCAGGTGCTCTCAGCCAGTGTTCAGGGCTCCTGTTCAATGGGCAGTCTGGAGAAAGGGGCTGGCAGGAACCTCCTGCAGTTTAATGAGGAGAAGAATGCAGTCCTGCACCTATTGAGGAACAAGCCCTTGCACCAGTACATGCTTGTAGACAACCAGCTGTAAAGCAGCTATGCAGACACCTGGGGTCACAGGACATCAAGTTGACCAATTTGGAGACAGCAAATGGCCTCTGAGGCAAAGAAGGCTGACTGCATTCTGGGCTACAGAAGGCAAAGCATTGGCAGCAGATTGAGGGAAGTGTTACTTCCCCTTGGCTGTGTGCTGCTCACAGCTTCCCAGTGCAAGACAGACACAGACATACTGCAGACAAGTCCACACCCGGTACCCAGTCTGCTGTCTGTTGGGCTCACAGGGTTGGTCAGCTGGAGCCAACATCCACAGTAGACAGCAACATGGATCTGTGCTGACATGGAGTGGTTACGGAAGGACGCAGGGTTTGGCCAAGTAGCACCAACCTAGCACTGGCACCCCACTTCCCATCCTTGCAATCACTGTCTGCATCCTTGGTGTGGTTTTCCCAGGCTTGTTCACCTCTCCAAAACACCTTGACATCTCCCTGCTCCAGAGCAAAACCAATGTTGAGATCCTATTCTAGTGCCTTGCCTACTAGCCTAGTGCTAGAAATAAAAGTAATATGTTCATGCAGATTGGACTGCAAACCCACTTCAGAGATCTCCCTTGAATGGGTAAATCATAATGAGCAGATGCAGATCCCTGAAGTCTGGGAAAGACTCCTTTCTTATTCCTATAAACTGAATAGAAGTATATCAAATTCTAGTTGATCTTAAGAAATTGAGCTGAAATTTTGGATATTGGATATGAGTTTCAGAAAGGGAAAGATATGAGCATGACTGAAGCTTCACCATTTAGAAAATTCAATGAGAATGTGCACAGTAAAAATACTAATGAAAATGATTGAGTAACTCTGAATTGTTCTTAATTTATAACTTTAGCTTGTTCATAGTAACTCTGTCTTAACACTAAGCAAAGCATTTTTTGTCTAGATAAAAGCACGTACACATTTCATATCCTTTCATTTTTCAATGTTTTTTCAGTGACCTCTGAGAAATGTCATGAAAGTTCAATGCCTGGTGTTAGACCAGGTAAGCAGAGAATTCCTTACAGCATGGCCTTTACACTTATTACTATTTAAAATCAAAGCATTACCAGGTTTCTTATCATCACTTTCTGTACTTTGTGTTGGTAGAATAAGGTTAATGGAAAAAATTATTCATATATTTAGTTTAATCTTTGGAGAAAAATTTTCTTCCCTTCGAACATGTACTAGGCTTTCCACAACCATTGTAGAACTGGATTCCAAAACCAGCTGAGACACAAATTCTGCAAAATTTGAATTTACACATATATTTTAATGGAGAGAGTTTAGCTTAGCCTAGGTTACAATAGGTGGCTCCTGACAGCTTCAAGTGAATATTGGGGAATTTTTACTGTACTGCTTGAGGCAAATTAACTACACATTAGTGCTTAAGTAGAAAGTTGTTTAATGAACAATACATTGGACAGAGTCCTACTGCAGTAAGCGGTTCTCCAGGGAGTCTGCAAAGATGTGGCATGAGCCAACTCCTTATATACGCCTGTGCCAACACCAGTCATATAATTACAAATCAATACTGTAGCATTTCCTATTTTATCAACAAGGGAATTTGTTTTCCCTTATGTAGCATTGTTTCACCTCTTGCATTCCTGTTTCTATTGTTTAATCTGGTTCTGGAGTTATGTTCTCCCACTGCCAGGATCAGGTCATTCCTGGGTCTCCAATTACCATTGCTGAGCAGTTATAATTTGAATTTCCCCTTCATAAGATAATCTCAAGTTGAACTTTCTACAACTGTTTTTCTATACTAGATGGTTACTTCCAACTACGTGATGATTTTAGGCACTCTGATAAATGCTTGAAAGAATGACTGCTGTGGATCCTTGTCTCAAGAATCTATTTTTACCCTGCCTCTCTTTGCATTATGTAGATCTAAAAGACTGTGGTGGGTTGATCTTGGCCAACTGCCAGATGCTCACTCCCCTCCTGCAATGGGAGGGGTGAGACAATTGAATGGAAAAGCTTGTGAGTCAACATAAAGACAGGGAAACTGCTTATAACTCCCCACCATGAGCAAACCAAACTCAACCTGGGAAAAAGTAATTCAATCTATTACCAATTAAAACAAATTTTGGTAGCAACAAACAAAGAATAAAATTTTAAACAACTTTTTGCATTGTGTTCCCCCTGTTTAGGACAGCTTCACTCCTTCATTCCTGACTCCTCCATCCCTCTCCCTGTGAAGTAGAGGGGGAATGAGGCTTGTGAGGGTTAGTCAGGAGATAACAGGGTTTTTTGACATGTTACCTCTTCTCCATTGTGAGTCCTCTCCATGGGCTGCAGTCATTCAGGATAATGAGCTTTCCACAGGCTGTGGTTCTTTCAAGCCATATCTCCCTGTTCCAGCAGAGGTTACTCCATGAGGGTACTCAACTTCTGTGTTTACGCTAGTGTTTCTCACTTTTTTGCCTTTTTTTGTTTCCCCCCACTCTTTACTCCTATGTTTGAGTGTTTTTTTATTCTTTCTTAAATATTTTTTTCATGGAGGTGGCACCAGCCTCCTCAAGGGAGTAGTAAATAGCAGACCTAAAATACATTTTACTGGACCAAAATGTGTCTTTCAAAGGGATGGAGGATTGAGTCTAAAGGTCTGTCTTCAAGACCTAAGTTATATTAAAAATCTGTTGAAGTATTGGGCTAAAGATCATCTTTCATTTAATTTGAGAAAAGGAAGTAAAGAGTTCCAGTTAGTTACCAGATTTCTACCTACCAAAGAAAAGGGAAACATGCTGAGAGGAGTGAGCAGAGGCTTATCTTGTCTAGTTAAACCAAACAATTCTGTTATGCTGGACGAGTGTGCATGTGTCACTGCACTGCAAAATATATCAGTGTCATGAGTTTCTGGAATCTTTGTACAGGTAAAAAATGCAGGGTGTGGAAAAGACCTTTGATCTGCTTACATGAAAAGTGTCATGTCAGCTGACCTCCAGAAAGGCTGTAAAACTGACCTGAATTCATAAGGAGATTGCTTACATATGTAACCCAAGCCGTTTGCTGTGCTGTATCCTGCACAAATGTCTGATCTAAGGAGGCGCAGGGGCTTTTCACTTCTTGCCAAGACAATCTGATATGTAAACCCTGGTTTCCTAAATGTTATTTCCACAATACTTGGTACCCAGATTCCCTTGCAAATTGAGGCTTCACTTTTTTAAACTAAGTGATAGGGGACCAGTACTGTTCCTGCTAAAGGATTTGCTGGAAATGCTAAAAAGGTGTATAGAGTGTATTTCTTAATTGATTTTTGTATGGAATTTTCTACTTTAAGAAAGCAGGCTGGTAGGAAAATAGACTGTAGTGAATAAAGGGATAGAAATAGGAATTAGTGTGTTCTGCAATGTATACACAACCTCCATTAACAATACTCTTAAGCAACCCAGAGTGAATGTCTCTAGGACCATTAGCTGAAGTAGTCATGACAGAAGAAGCATAACCTGACAGAAGCAAGGAAATACAGGTGATGCTTTCCAGTGCTGTATTTGAGGTAGCAGTTCTTCCCAGCACAAGGAAATGAAACCGAAACTCAGCAGCAGATTCACGTCAGAAATGGAAACCGAGAGCTGGCGAGAGGGGTGGTGGTGGAGCTGCCACCGGCTGCGCCTTATAAAGGCGGGGTGGCAGTGGAGCAGGGCTGGGAGCGGAGCAGTGGCAGAGACAGGTACTGTCCACGTCGGGGTTTGGACTTTTTGTGGTTGGACTTGCCTTTGGAGTGGGGTCTGGGACTCAGCCTGGGGCTAGGGTTAGGGTTGGGTTTAGTTCTGAGGGGATTGTGGTTGGGTGTAGGCATGGTGCTGGAGCTGGGGTTGGGGTTTGTCTTAGGCTTGCAGTGGGTTTAGGTTTGGTTTAGGGCTGGACAGCATGCTGGGGAACACCTGGGCCTTTGCGAGCAGCTCGGGCGATACTGCAGGGTGGAGGGTCAACAGGAGTGCTGGCAGGGTGTCAAAGCCATCTGGTTGCCTCTGCCCACACTGTAGCCCCAGGCACCCAGATGTCAGTGTGCGCTACAGAAAAGTATCGGTGTAGCAAAATATTTAAGCCTGGTTGGTTTTCTTTCTAGAAGGAATATAGCAGTTCATGCAGGAGTATGTATAGATACAGTTTTCCTTTCTTTGAGAATGGCTGACTACAGCTTGTTTGCTCTTTAGCTCAAAAGAACTTAACATTGTGACCTCATGAAGTGGGCAGTTATCCTAACCATTACAATTCTATGCTCACTCAAGATTTGAGTATTCTACACTTGGAAAAGAAAACTAAGAAAAAAGGTAAAACTGAATTAATTAAGGATTAAGTTAAGGATTGATACCAAACCATGTTTGCTCCCATCATGCAATGAAGATGTTGTGGCATGCCTACTTGTGACTGGACTAACATCGACAATGTGGGTACAAGTTTTTTGAATCAGGAAAGGTGAATCATTCCTTAGAATGTGCCATGCAGATCTAGCTATTACAGCAAATTCTATCTCACCTCCCCAAGGGTCCCTTCATGCAAAATGCAAAACGATTATGTAATACTCCTCTTTAGTATATTTTAAGAAATACAAAACTGATGTTTTCCTTGTTGTTCATAAATATATTGTTTTTAAAATGAAAATATGTCTCTCAGAGATGTTCACAAAATGCTTTCTGATTTTTCTTAAAACTTATTTCAGTGTGATTACAAAATAGATAATTTAATGGTTGGAGCCTCAGAGCATGCAATATTTCCAGAAAATTATCTCTTCATTACTTAGAGTTTTCCTTTTTGGATGCCAACATCAAGATCTGTGATGGATTCTGCAGAAGATAAGTTCAAGAGAGTTGTTGATGAAGATGCAAATGAGAGTAATGATGATATGGGCAGTGAGTGTAGTGACCGTGAGAAAATAGGCTTCATTGCAACAAAGAAAGATGAAGACAGCGGGAGTACAAATGACACTGATGAGGTGGATAAGATCAGTGACAAAGTGGAAGCAGCTGTTTTGCGGAAGCTGAAAGAAGAGGCAGATAGAGAAAAAGAAGTCAAAGCCATAGATTACAATAGCATTGAAGAAGTGACACAGCAAGCATCACAAACTGAAGACAAAGATTTCAGAATTGTCCAGCAAAAACATGATTCCCGAAGACCTGGTGAGTTGCTGCTAGTAGAATAAGCTCTGTGGCTTTTGTTGCATTATCTTACAGTTTGGCTCTTTTGTGATTAATTGATGAGTTATGGTTGTATGGTTGTATGTATGGTTCTATCAATAACCATGTCTGTGATTATTTTAGAAATGAGAAAATGTCTTGAATTTCTGAAGAGGTTGAGGCTAAACATCTGGGCGTTCATATCAAAAGCTCAGTAAGTACGGTGGGGTTCATGGAAAAAAAGTACAATAAAAGGCAATAAAATAGTTTCTTTCAACTAAATAGACCTTGCAGTGCAATACACTTTAGAGAAGGAAGCTATGTGCTTGTCACCTAGGTTTGTGGAAAACCTGGAGACCTAAGGCATGCTAAGGATTTCATACTTCCTCCAGCCACATGAGGGAAGATTCCTAGTATAACAGAAAGTCTGCCCAAAGAGTAGGTGATTGTCTGTCTGCATGTTTAAGGAACTGATCTACAATTTTAACTATTGCAATTTATTATTTTCACATTCTTTGTCATGCTTTTTTGAGTATTTTTCCACACATGGTTTAAGGCTACTACTTTTACAGCATCTAAACCAGTTTGCCTACGAAATTTTCCTTTTCAAATATACCTTCTGTGGTTTTGCCTGTCAGTTCCCATGCATGATCTTCTGCTTCTCCAGATTTGCATTCCTTTCCCTCTTGATATGAGAAAGAGTTAGCAGTAGTGTCATTCACATTGGTGATGAAGTGTCTCCTCTGCATTCTCGAGCTCACATAAGAAATTAGTATTAAAGGCAGACAATTTAAATGTGTAAGACAGAAGTTTGCAGACTTTTTGTTCACGGAAAGCTACTCATTACATCAGGTAGCAAACTGGAACTGTGAACCTGAGGCTACTGATCCCTACAAGAAAGGAAAGCTAGGTCTTCTCAGGTGTGGAACCAAACTGAGTATCTGGCATTTTTGACAATTTGAAAGAAAACAAGCACATTTGTACTATTAGACTATGGATATTCTCATACTATGCATTAGTACTGTAATATATAATAAACAATGTAGTATGTAATAGACAAACACGAAAGCAGAGAACCTTTACTAGAAGGGCTTGCCTTTTCTTCATATGGACCTACAAAAGTTGTTCTGACTCCTTGGTCTGTCCTGGGTAAAATATCATGTTGCTCAATTCTCATGGATTCTTGAAGGCTGAAGAATGCTGTCAGTTCCTAGAATATATTAAAAACTAATGCTTATACTTGCCATCTTCAGGTGCAAGGGATTTGTGTAAATTCTGACCTAATGCTCATTAATGAATATTTTATCAACACATAGTTATATGAAATAGGAACCAGATGAAGAATTTTTTAATTCTTTGGTAACTTGAAGAAATATATTGTGATTGGATTGCTTGTGCTATTAAGGTATTTTTCTGCAATAGGCATTCTTTTGGTGAGGGGGGTAGTTGTCATTGTCATGATAGTTGCTGATAACCCACTTACTTTTTTTAGCAGGAAACTCAGGCAGGACAGCTCTCAAAATATATTTTGTGACTATCTCTTGTGGGGTATTTATTTTAGAACAGATAACACTTCCTGCATAAGCAGACATGGGCAAGAGGTGCTACATAACTCACAAAACCCCTCAGATGCTACAAAAGTGTCTGGAATTGTAAAGGAGACAATTGCTAATACATTCAATAGCTGAAAGGATTACAAGTTATTTAGGAATTAGATCCAAAAAAGATGATTTGCTATTGATTTAATTTATATATTTAATGTTTAATGTATCAGTAAGCAAATTTCTTCTGTCTCATGTCCCCAACTTTACTTGGAGTAATGTTATGTACATATATTTTCTTTTTTTTTCAGATATGTCAGTCTGTTAAAAGACTTTGTTGAGTCTGAATTCTTTGTGATAGATGGGGATTCCTTGCTACTTATGTTTATAGATGAGGGAACACAGTATCTAAACTTCTTCTACCAAATTGAATGCTTTCTGCAGGATTTCACTGAAAAGGGAGCAAAATACATCATTACTTTCTTCAAGGTATTGAATAAATAACTTTTTTTTTTTTCTTTTCTGTTTAAACCACTGCATTCCTTCTAAACCAACTGCTTGATTCTAATCAGGATTAGGAAACTGTTTGTTGTGCCAATAATGTAACTGAATAATTTCACTGTTTTTGTTTCCCACAGGATGCAGAACAGATGTACTTTCAGTATCCTCATTTTCTTTTCTTCCGTACTGCATTAATAGAACACCTCAGACATAATACAAGCATCACCATTCACACAGAATTTTCCAATTGTTTATCATCCAAATGGGAGATTTTCCTGAAGGAAAGCTACCCTTACTTCATCATTGTATCTGACACAGGATTGACACCTTGCCAAAGAGACTTTTTATCAATTTTAATTGCTCATTCATTGTCAAGAAAAATCAGTGTTGTGCTTGCTTCAGGACAGGAGTGTGATACTATTAGAGTTTACGGATATCACGTTCAGAGTACACATAGGCACAGATCGTTTTTTCAGGAGGTAAGATACACCACTGTTGTTGGTTTGCAATAACAGTGTCAGTTTGACTTAGAAGATTTAATTAAAATATCTCAATATGAGTATTTTAATTTATATATTAAAACTATAAAGAATTTTATATGTGGCTCATTTTCTTTTTCTTTAATCTACTGGTCTTGAAATCCTTAACTAGTAAGCTTTGTGATTGGTGGCAAATTCCTGTCCTGTTCTCTATAATCTCCTTTCACATTCTTTTCCCTTTTTAATATAATAGTCCCTAGTACAGCCTTTCCCTTATCATCACTATCACTTGTCTTAGTTGACTTGCAATATAATATGCCAGATGAAGACTAGTGTTTAGACCAGTGATACGATTTTTAAAATTTTACTCAGTTTTTTCTTGGAGACTGAGGATTGACTTATATCTGAATGGTTCCTGTTGTGACTAGTAACCTCTAATGCATTGTATCTGTTGACTTTTGCATATAACTTTGACTTCTGCATTTCTTAGTATGAACAAGATCTGCGATGTGCTTGTGAAAACCTAGTCAGGTACAAAGAACCGGACATGTGTCTATATGAAGATCTCAAGCTGAATCTGAAAAGCATACAAAAAGAGGTAACTTGGCCTCTTTGATCCTTTTTCTTTTTTTTTTCTAACCAGAACTGGGAGATCCTCTGTGGCCGCTCTTCTTCATAGTAGCTTGAAACTGCTTCTTCTTTATTTAAAGTTCACTACGATAGGATTATTCATCTGGAAGCTGATCAGTGGGATGCCACTTAAGGGATATTTCCATTTTGGCAAACACCTTTGTCTTGAAGAAGATAGAAACCAGCTCACTGAGCATGAAACACCATCAGTGGCAATACTTACATCCTTAGCCACTGTGGGGGCTGCAGTTACTACCCTCTGGGTGCATTGTGGCCATTTCTCCCTCCCCATGGCAGCAGTGGTGGGCCAGTCAGTGCTGCTGCCAGCAGCAACCTTTTTTGTAGGGAGATGTCTCAAAATCTAAACCTCATTATTGCAGCTGCTAAGGTTTGCACACTCAGTTGACTACTCACAATCTGGGAATTTTTTTTAAGAGCTCGATTAGAGTTGTAAGGTCTGTGCTTGCATGATTAAAGCAGTGGGTTTACAATATTTTAACTTCAAAAAACTGCTATTTTTATGATTCTATAGTCAACTTTAATGCCTAATGTACCCTTGCCTTTTCCTGAGCATAAAGTTACACTGCATGTTGTGACACTACTGCTCCTGCAGATAACAATAGCAAGGCTTCCTTGGTCTTCAGTCGTAATGATACTAGTCTAGCAAGGTGAATTTTTCTGTCCAGAAAAAAAAAAAGAGGTGTTACTCAGCATTTGAAAGCCTGGCTACTGCCAATATTTTGTTTCAGTATGAATCAGCAATTGAATGCCCCAGGAGCAGAAACCCATCAGGATGCAGGAAGGGCAGAGGGCTGCTCCATCAGGGCTGGAGCTGTGCAAGGTTGCCTGTGGAGCCATGGCTTGCCCCACTGCCCCGGTCAAAAGCAGGACCGCTGGGGACCAGCTGCACCCCTGGGCATCAGGCACCTACCTGGGCATGGGCTGAGGCAGAGCAGGTCGGCAGCCTGCAGGGCTGTGAGGAGCTGCACATCAGCACTGCTGCTACATTGCTGGGGCAGGACTGGTGGCCTAAAAGGTGGCTGAGGTGGGGTTGTGGGCAGGTTGGGGGAGGCCCCAGGGGTCAGAGAGGGACAGTCAGGGCTGTCAGTGCCCTCAGAGACATGACAAAAAAAGGCAGTTTTTACTAGTGATTATGCCCACTTTTCATTCTGCAGTTTTTATGCCCTTTTTTTCCCCCTTGCTCTGATGTAACTCTGTGCAGCATAAGAATTACCTTTTTTTTTTTTGTAATTTTTATTATGGTGATGGTTTATGCTGTTCATAATGTTATTATTACAGGTTTGCCAGACTATTCATTTGTTGAAACGACTGTGGCCTGAAGGATCTGACATTCGTCGTGTAGTCTGTGTTCTTGCTTGTGCTGTGGGTTTGAAAATATACAGCACCATGCTGGGAAATGCAAATACTCAGACGGGAGCTAACAGAAAGAAATCAGCAAGTGTAAGAATTTTTTAAGTACCTTCTCAACATCATGACTCTAAGCATTTTGCTAACAAGAAAGATGGCTATCCTTCTAGATCTAAAGCTGAAGAGAGACCCAGATGCTTCCTTTGTGATTACACTCTTTAAGTGGTTCAGGTCACATAATTGCTATCTTTGTGGGTGGCACTGGCCCCCCTGTCACATGGCTGTTCCTGGGAAAAGTTTTACCTTAGGAATAATTACTTTCATTAGAAGTTATACCTTAAGAAGGTAGTTGTGCTCATTATTTTTCTTTCCCTAACGTTATCATACTAGCTTTAGCAGAAGAATACACTTTTCCTCATGTTAGTGAAACATTTCAGTATAAAGGTTTCTTTCTGCATGTAATTGTTTTTGTGACCATACTACAAGCCTTGTATTTTCATCAAGTTAACATAGATGGAATATATCAGTAATATTTTATGATACACATATTCAGTAGACTACAGGATAGCTGCAGGTAGTTAGTAGAGCTCAATTTCAGTACTGAGTTTTTCCCATGTAGTTGAGAAAAGAACATAGGCCTATATCTAAATATTAACTTTCCCCCTTAAAATAATACCATTTCTAACCAGATACACTGACAATTGTTTTTAAGTTTTGTCTTGGTTTTCATAGTCATATTCCTTTTTGGAAGAGAGATGATTTTTTTTTTTTTCAACTTTACAACTGATCTGCATCTTCCAGTACTACAAGAATGTTCATTTTGAAATGTGTGTCCACAAGTAATTAAAATGCTCAAATTGTTTAAATAGATCAAAATTATCAGCTGCTTTAACAAAGTACATATCACTGAATTAAGTAGTGATGAACACAATTATTTTACTCAAGGATGTGGTCAAAGTTTTATCTGTCATCTCTCAACAGAGAAGAACTGAACCCCTATCTCCAGAAGAAGCAGCTGACCTCTGCAGAATGCAATGTCTTACAGTGACTTTTCTTCTTCATATGCCTCTTTCCCAGAGAGCTCAGATTAGGGACATGAAATTCTGCTGGACGAAGCAAGTTTTACCACTACTAAAAATGGTATGTGTCGGACTGTCTTAATTTCCCCTGACATAAGGTCCAGTTGTAATTTCAGATTTCATTTTCCTTTATATACTGCTTTGGTCTGAAGTTGACCAAAGGCAAATCTGATGTCCTGCACCCAGGGAGGAATAAGCCCAGGCACCAGTAGAGGTTGGGGGCCAACCTGCTGGAAAGCAGCTCTGTGTAGAAGGACCCGGAGGTCCTGGTGGACAAGAAGTTGTTAACGAGCCAGCAGTGTGTCCTTATGGACAGGAAAGCCAATTGTATCCTGGGGTGCATTAGAAAGAGCATTGCCAGCAGGTTGAGGGGCGTGATACTGCCCCTCTACTCAGCCCTGGTGAGGCCACACCTGGAGTGCTGTGTCCAGTTCTGGGCTGCTCAGAACGAGAGACATGGAGATCCTGGGGAGGTACAGGCTGATAAAGATGATTAGGGGACTGGAGCACCTCTCTTATGAAGATAAGCTGAGGGAGCTGGAGCTGGGTCTGTGGTCCTTGAGAAGAGATGACCTTGTTAAAGTCTATAATTATCTGAAAGGAAAAGAAAAATAAGGGGGTATCGAGAGGCTGGAGCCAGGCTCTTCTTGTTGCTACCAAACAACAGGACATGAGGCAATGGGCAGAAACTGGTGCACAGAAAGTTTCACCTGAATATGAGGAAGAACTTTTTTACTGTGTGGGTAACCAAGCACTGGAACAGATTGCCAGAGAGGTTGTGGAGTCTCCCTCACTGGAGACATGCAAGAACCATCTGAATATGTGCCATGTCCTCTGGGATGACCCTGCTTGAGCGGGGAGGTAGGATCAGACGGCCCACTGTGGTCCCTTCCAACCTTATCCATTTTGTGATTCTGTGAAACCTTACCTGGTTCAGGAAACTTCTGAGCCACAAATGAGTGTGGCTAGGGGAATGTTTGGGGCAAGATCTCAATACCTGACCTCTTCTTGGACATTTCCAGTTACTCAGTGTTATTGCTAGGGTACTGGGCTAGATGGACTTTTTAGTCTCATCCAGTATGGGGAAGTTTGATGGCAGGCTCTTTTACTGTTTAAAGTTGGTTATTGCAAAGAAGGAGAACTATGAAGGAAGTTTTCTTGTCACAGAGAAGTCAAGTAACAGTGTGTTGTTTTTCATGTCAATAAATCTGTGGCAGTTAACCTTCCTTTAGAGATGCTTTGATACCTCCACATGTAAAGGTGCTCCATAAGAATTAATTGTCTGCTTTATTTTAACAGCAACAACTGTGTATGCATTTTGCTCTGGTACATCTACGTGATACAAAGGATTGGAAATTGGATTTAACTTACCTGCCTGATTTAAATGATGATTCACTGCTCATAAATCTTGCATATTACTATGAGGTTGAATACACTGAAGGTATTTATCATTGTTGAACAGTTTGCTTTCTTATATTTTTTACCATATTAAGCTGGAAAATGAGAATGAAACTGCTTGTATGGGCAGAAATAAGCACAATTTTCTAATGACGCATATAGCAATGGAGACGTTTTATGGAATAACAAGGAAACATTTTTTCTGTAACCAAGTTTAGAAAATCACATATGCAAGTGTTTTATACCAGTACTCGTTCAGCATACTTTATCATGTCATGATGTGCCACCTGTACTAATACATAGAATAATGATATAACATAGATAGCAAGAGTTCTGGGTCACGGTTACAGCATATTCTCAATTTTGTTTTATTTTTAGACAGTTTTTTATTAATTTCATTTTGTCTTAGTGCAACACTGCCAAACACTGTCAAATTCAATTCTTACTGTGACATTTAATAATACTTTTAATTTCATATGAGGTTGATTTGGACAAGATCACATGTTTTCTTAAAAATACATTAATTTGAGAGCTGGAGCTTTATGAACACCATCAGATGTGTTAACAAAAAAACTTACCAAAGTCGACAGACAGAAAAAGAAAATACGGAAAATGATTTATAGCAAATGTTCTTTCAGAGTAATTGCTTGTGGGAAATCCTCTGCCATGAATCTGTCTGTGTGATAGTAAACCAGAACACTTTATGAATCTAGTCACAAGAAGTCCTACATGTACCTCAGCAAAGCAAGTGTAGAGGAATTTTTAAAGAAAATATAAATTAGGAATATGATATTTTTATAATGATAGCTATTATTGGGCACTAAAAAAAATTTATCAGTTCAAGATTCTACCTTGCAGGAGGTGGAGATGAGAGAAACTCTTCTTTAGCTGTAGAGCTTGCTGATTTCCACAGTCTAAACCTGGTGTTTCAAAACATGTATTATCAGGACTTCTAGTTATTTACACTCTGGCCTATTAAAAACTGTAAATGTATAGCATTCTGTTCTAATTTGTTCTAGCAACCAAAGCCCTTGCATAAAAGTGAAGTTTTTGTGTCAAATGCTGCATGTGTTCTGTTTGAGTAAACTCAGTTTTAAAGCACCTTTTCTTCGTCTTTTTTTTTTTTTGTTTCTTTTTTTCTTTCTTTCTTTCTTTCTTTCCTGTGCAGGATTAGAATTTCAAAAGGATTTGGGGAAGGAAATGGAGAATGACTACGAATTGTTGTGGTCCACTGTAAAAAAATTATCTGTACAATCCAATTTTGGAGATGCTTTCCCAATACGAAAAACATCCCAAGTATTTCTTGAACAGGAGCAGGCCGTTGCCAGCAGAGGTACTGGCAATTCCACACATTAGAGTCTTAGAAGTATAATCCTCATTGCTATCACTAAAAGTGCTAGGAGTAGTGGTCTGATTTTATTGTGACCACAAATCTAATTCATGCTTCATGGATCTTCTCCATCATTTGAACCTACTAGCAAAACTTGAAGCTGATGCAGAGAATGCTGACCTGGCCTTATGGGTGAAATTCTGACTCAGCTGTGGATGCCACAAGTATTGTTATTCACTTCATGAGGAACTGAGTTTAGTTTCATGACTACTAGCTCAAATCTAATGTATGTATTGTAAAAAACCTTAGGAGTAGTGCAATACAAACACAAATGAAAAAAAATTAAGTACTTATATTTAAAATATGGATTATGCTGCAGGAAGACTGTCTCTGAGGAGCATCTTTGACATTTTGGCAGAGGATTATGCAGATACTGGGCATGTAAACAGTAAATTAAGCAAATATAGAAATGGTGCCTTAATGGTAGAGAGTCCAGCCATCACTGTAGCTCACATTGCAATTCTTGAAAGTTTTAGAAATATGACTTGTCCATGAGTGCCTTAAATTACACCATCATCCTGTAGCCCATAATTGGCTCAAAATTTTTCTTCCCTCTCTTACAAGACCTGTTTTGAATATCCGGTAGGATTAGGTAGAATTTTTTCCTGATATCTGACATTTTTTGTGAACTAGGTTTGTTACAACCTTCAAATATTTATTTTAAATTTATGAAATTGTATAAATCTTTAGAAGACAGAGTTGGTAAAAAAGTCAGTAAGGGCTGGAATTCTACTTAAAGATGTCAAGCGGGCAAAGTGGGTTCTAGCAGGCAAAAAGAAATATGGTTTCTTTGTTTTCTGTGGGATATTAGGGCATCTTTTGGCAATTGTATGTCCTAATTCTGTATGTCCTTTGGCCAACCCGAAGACTTACACCGTAGGAAGGATGCACCATGTTACTTGTAGTCTTTAGTCATCTAGCGTAAGAGCAGTTTGAAAGTGCATATTTAGAAGACTGTGATCTTTATGGAACCAGTGCAGAAATGTAGATGCCTGTGAAATGGGGTGGGCTGTAGTATTCAAAAAGCTAGCATAGGTGTCTAAAATAGATCATGAGAACAACTACTTGAAAGAAATACTGATGTCTGTTTTATTCTTCTTTCCATGCTTAAGAAGAAAAAGTGGAACTAGTGAACTGGTGGTTAATTTTTACTTGCTGATTAATTTTAATTTACAGAATTTAATTTATAATGCAATTTTACAAAATTTGTAATCATGATATGCAATTATATATATTCTTAACTAAACAATATTAATTATTTTTTCAGACTGTAAAGGCTATGAAGAAGAAATTCCTAGCATTGGTCTAATCCCAGTGAAATCTGATCTTGTTCAAGATTATGTTGGAGAGGTTTTGAAAGACTTACCTGTTTTAAAAAGGTACCTGTATGGCTTTTTTCTAATAAATTAACATTATATGGACTGATTTTCTATTCCCCTGCCCTTTGCATCCATATTATGCTAAATTTTTAGAAATGTAGAAATGTTTTTTGTCATACCTAGGTAAAATTTCACATATACATGTTCATACATTGGTATAAATACTAACAGAAAGTTCAGAACGAGAATGATTAACAGTCAATATACTAATATTTTCTCATACCATTGTTTGTTTACATTATAGTCTTTGATTGTTGGTCTGCATTCTGGAACTGTTTTTCTAAATGTAACATTTGTGTTTGAAAGGCCTTAACTTACAAAGCTCAGATTGATTTCAGGAAAAGAAAAACATTGAGTAAAAATACTGAAAAAAGAAAGAAGAGGTTATCCTTTATATTTACTCTGCTATTTGTGTGCATCTTATGCTATGCAATGAGTATTTTATAGCCAGTGTGTGAATTATGTAGTTACATTACATTCTGTGATTAATCTATATGAAAATAAATGAAAAAATGGGGTCTTATTTTGTTAGTGTTTCTTTCTGAAAAATTGAGGCTATCTTGACAAAATGTATTTGAATAGAATTAAACCCTTGGTTGTTTTTCTGGCACAATAAAACTGTGTTTTGATAAAGACCCAATTTTCAAATGTTTCATTAGAGATGCTGGAAAATACCTAATTTCTGCTTTATTTAATATTTATATATTTCAGCAATGACTCTGCAATAACTTCACTTATTAAATACAAGGAATTTGATGAACTTCGTCACTGGCATTCTGGCAGACCTTTAACTGAGGAATATGAGCACCTACCATACAATTCTAATGGTAAGAATAACTAACACAAAGCCCATGGGTCTGTGTTGGCTAGAGCAGTATTGTAAAGGTTATCATGGTTTTGCAGAAGGACTTCTTGTTTCAGAAATCATCTGCACTTTTACAAATACCTGCCAAATGGAGCTACTGCAATAGCCAAATTACACTTAAACTGATGTGCCTGTGCATTATGTGTATGAATTTTCTATTATCTTAAATAGGTCTGCATATAATAGAATGAGCACTTATGGTCATCATATATTCCCTCTTGCCTGCAAAATGCTTCACAGATTTATACGAACAATGTACATGTGAAGCTTAATGTTTAAATACATGCTTTGGATAATGGTTAGTAAGCACATTCATGTATGTGGAAAATATGCTTAAACGGTTGCATAGTGTATGCATAGCCAATCTTATCTTTTGAGAACAGAATTAAAATAAGAAATAAAAGAAGTCATTTTTGTCTAACCCCAGCTGGCAACTAAGCCCCATACAGCCACTCACTCACTTCCCCTAGCTGCAGCGGGATGGGGCAGAGAATCAGAAGGGTGTAAGTGAGAAAACTTGTGAGTTGAGATAAAGACCTCTTAACAGGTAGAGCAAAGGCCATGCACACAAGCAAAGCAAAACAGGGAATTAATTCACTGCTTCCCATGGGCAGGAAGGTGTTCAGCCATCCCCAGGAAAGCAGGGCTCCGTCACACATAACAGTTACTTGGTAAGACCAAACATCATTGCTCCAAACATCTGCGCATTCCTTCTTCTTTCCCCGACTCTTATTGCTGAGCATGACTTCATATGGTATGAAATATCCCTCTGGCCGGTTGGGATCAGCTGTCCCACCTGCATCCTCGCCCAACTTCTTGTGTACCCCTGGTCCCGCCATTAGCAGAAAAGGTCTTGACTGTGCAAGCACTGCTTAGCAATAATATACCTGATTTAGCAACACTATTTTCAGCACAAATCCGAAATACAGCCCATACCGGCTACTATGAAGAAAATTAACTCTATTCCAAAACTAGCAAGAAGTAAATTTAAGTTTTTATTATTCTTGATATTATGCATTTTAATTTCCTATTAAACTTTTCCAGTTTGCAATATTAAGGAAAACAAGCCATGGACTTAGCTTTAAACTTAGATTTACAAATTTACATGAAATGGCCTATACGATATTGTATGTAGCAGGAAGTATACAAATATTTCTTTCAAAGGTATTTCTATCATCTATTACATCATGCAGTGAATGAAACTGTGAAAAACCTACCAGAAGTAGAGAATTAATGGATTACCACTGGTACTTGTAGTATTGATTATGGGTTTTGTTCCATGACTTAGAAATACTGTTTCCTGAGTGGGTATTTGTACTGCCTGGCCAATGAAACCAAAGTTTGATCTGCTCCTCTTTTTGACTGGATGATTTGTGACATTCTTCTGTGCACTGTGATATCAGTGGGAAGTTTGGAGAGCTTCACCTACAGAATAGTAGCTAGAGCACCTTTCATAATGTTGGAGTTGAAGGTTTATGACCAATCCAGAGAAGGAGAGGGCATCCTCTCTCATGTACCTTCCATGAATACTCCTACCTACTGAGAGGGGTCTTCACACCCAGAAACAGAATCATCATTTTGATTTTAGGACAGAGAAAGACAGATGCTTGAGTGTGGAAGTATTCATGTGCTCAGTTCAGTATCTTCCATTGCCTAGCATAAGTGTTGTTGCAGCAGATTTATTTATTTATGTTCTGATGGTAGATTCTAGTTTTCTTGGGGGAGGAGTATCTTCTGATCATTTGAATTTCCTTCCAAAGACACCTTCCTATTTTCATGGACTGTGTGAGAAGCTTCGGTGTTTTTCTCAAGCAGTAATAATTTCCAGGCATCCTGCTTTTTAAGTTTTCTAATATTTTTAGTGTGTGTCTAAAGTAATTTCAATTTGCGTCTATTGCATGTTACTTAGATAGGTCAAAGCATTGTTGGATTTCAGTGAGTCTTAGTAGCCAGCCTCTTTCAAAATGTGATTTTGTCCTTTAGGTCAATGAGGAGTTTTTAGGAAATTTATCCATTACCCAGCTATCTTTGCTTGGTAACAGATTAGTCTGGAATTCTATCAGAGCATTTTTTAATCAATTGTATTTGTTTGCAACAAAATCCAAAGATGCAGAAGAAAGAAGAATACTACAGAAGACACAGACTTTTCGTTGCTTTTATGGAAGCACTCTGGGAGGCAGCCCTTCAAAACTTATTGTATGTCAAGAGGATATGTCAGGGAATGCTAATGCTGCTGTCAAAAAGGCACCAAAAAACCATGTGAGTATATTCAAGTTGCTCTTTCCAAATATTTTTTCTACTATCCAGGAAAAGATTTATTCTGTATGAGTCCCACAGTTGAAGTTGTACATTCTGAATGCACTAGTAGTTCACAGTTGAAGAAATTTAAATTGTTTTTGTACTTCAAATCTAATTAGCTAATGGACAAATGTAATTTTGTTCCTAGTTAAGAATACTGATGAGTAATTATATTTTAACAGGCACAAGTTAAAAAAAAATGAACTATGTAATGGTTGAGCATTTTTGGCTCATGATTAGTGATATAATGTGGAGTGGGTGAAACTGTATTTCATTAATTTAATTTTACTCTAAGAAACTGTTGAGAAATACTGGAAAAAAATCCCATCATTTGGTTACTTATTTCCCTTCACTATTTGGAAACTGTCTGTGAAAGATCCCGTAGGTATCATGATTAATCCTAACTATGTGAACATTGTCAGACATCACAGGGTATGTAGCATGTACTTGTGTATTTACAAACAATACTGAGCAATAGAAATTTGAACAATATTTCATAATAACTGTAGTATGGATTACAGATTACGGACTGTTGTATTACTACTAAAATTGTGTATATAGAATAACTTTAAGTAACTTTAAACTCTTAATTTTATTTAACTTACTGAAAGCATCCTAATATGAACAGAATTACTATTAGCTATGTATGAAATAAAAGACTGACATTTAACTTTTAGACACCTGCTATTATATTTTTCTACATTTGTCCTTTTTATACTATTTGTGAAGCTTTATACTGATGTAAAATGAAGTTTAGGGAAGCCCTTTTGAGCAAATTATATTGGGATTCATTTTGTCTCCTTCAAAATTAAATACTATTTAAAAAAATTCCCAAAACACAATGCATCATACAGATTAATTGAAAACTATAAAACACCTGTTGTGATGGAGTGATTAGATTTTTATAGATGATGCTTGGACAGAGTGATGGTTATTTCTAAATATCTTCATTTTATCGGATAGAAAAGTAAAGTGAAAGTAATTACAGAGGAAAACAAAAGGCGACTGGAAGCTAAGGAAGAAGAAAAAGAACAGAAAAAATGGCAAGCTTTACGTGAGATAACTGTTCAGCAAATAAAAGAAAACCAGACTGTTGGAATAAATAATTTGGAGAAGTTTCTCAAGACCCTTAAAAGTAAATCTGTGAAGTTCAATGCAGAAATGACAGCACTGTCATCCTGTTTAGAAGCATGGAAGCAACACTGCAAAGAACAAGGTATGATAGCCAAATTCATTTTCAGTAGTCAACTTCCACTCCCTTTGACCAAGACAGTGAGTGACTTTGGACATTCTCAGCTGTAGTAATGACGTGTAAATACAGACGTGATTCAGAAGCATGAAAGGTGCTTTTAAGTATTTACAGGCTCTGGTCCGCTTTTGCAATTTTAAGATATTTTGAGTCAGATGCAAATTATCCAATGAAATCAGATTGTAGCTGTTCTCCTGTCTTGTTTGTAAACATTGCATAGATAAATAATTTATTTATAGATCTTTAATAATTAGGGTTACATGCACAGTAAAATGTATCTATATGTATCATGGATGTTTAATTAGCTGAGGTGGTTAGCTTGCAGTTTGAATGATGACAATTTGCACAAGAAGTCTGTGATACCAGGGTTAGTGGCCTCTTGTTTCACCAGAATTAACTTGTTCAGTCCATACCTTCAGTTAGGAAAGTCCAAACACCACTGCTCTAAGCATGTTGAGAAGTGTTATAAACACTGGAGTGAAATATGCTGCTAATAAAATTGAATAACAAATTTGTGGTCAAAAAGTAATATGGGGGAGCTCAGTTAATGCATAGATGTCAGAAGTATGACTTCTTTTTATAGATAAGTGTGCAGAAGCAGACAGAATTATTTGAGTCCTTAGTCTTCAGTGGCACTCCTTGTAGAGGTGAAAGGAGTGTGGCTCATCTTTGTTTAGTTGGCTTTAAATAAAATTAATCTTTTAATTGTTATAAATGTGACTGGATGGCTAAGATCTGTTCTAAAAATACCTAATATCAGAAGACTTTAGATACAATCAGCTCTCACATAATGGTAGGTTGTTTTTTTTTTTTAAAGGAAATAAATCTAAAGATTTAAGCAAAGCTGTTCAAGTCATGAGGAGAATTCATATCCTCCTTGAAAAATATCGAGATCTCTTGGAGAAATCACATCTAAAAGAGCTGACTAAATATCTAAAACTCCTTGGATTTGAGAATTTGGCGTACTCTCTATCTGGCCAGGTAACTTTATAGACTGTAATAATCCTACTGTGACTGGATCTGTAGCTGAATATCAAGTTATTTCTTAAGCAATGAATGGTGTATAGGACATCAATATTGAACTTATTTTATTTTGCTTTGTGCCATAAGATTTGGAACTGTCTATTCTTGCTTCGGGTATTAATCTTCTTTAGATTCATGTGTACATTTCTCTGCTTGATTTGAGGGCTAGCTGGCAAAATAAACCACTTCCTCTTAAGTAAATAGAACTTTATATAGTTGCAAAGATAGCCTTTGAAACAGAAATCAAGATTCGTTTGCTCCAGTTACACCTCTCTGGGGCCTTAGACATGTCTGAGAGGTACCTGAAGTTCAGTCCATCATATTAGCTGAGCTCTGCATGTTAAAAACAAGTGTTAAAAGCTAAGCAATGAGCAGCTGCTCTCTAACAGGCCCAAATGTGCTACTTCAGAAAACGAAATCTTTTGAGACCATGGAGGTGGATAAAAGCTGTTCAGTTTGATGTTGTGGTCTTCCTGATCACTTCTAAAGGAAACAGTTTTGATATTGAATTGCTTCTTTATTAGCACAGATGAGACCATTGGTAGTTGCACTGGATTTGGCCTGAAGTAATTTATCCAAGGATTGACATTGTGCTTTTTTGCATGTTTTTATGCATAAATGGTATGTTATTAGGGAGAGGGGATGCTAGAAGAGGAAGTCAGAAGAGGGAGTATGTAACTCAGCTTGGAAGAATATGAAGTCAATAGCAAAAGGACAGAAGGTTACAGTGAACTGTAAAACCAGTATCAGTCATTCAGTGTCTCATTTTTCAGGCCCAGTCAGTTAAGAATTTTTGAAAGCTTATTTTTGGAAACTGTTTATTATCCTTCCTTGAGGTTCAGGACAGAAGTGAGGGAGGAAGTGAATGTTCTGTTAGATATTTTCTTCCCTGTAAGAGTGGAAATTGTCTCTTTTTCTATGTGAATTCAATTGGTACACGATGATTACTTGTTTTTGGCTACATAATTATTGTAAAGGTGTTTGCTGTTCCAAATAAGGTATATTCCATTTTAAGAAGTAGAATTGAAGTATCTGAGAATCTCAAAGAGTTTGTTATAAAGATTTGTGATGATAGAAGAAATATGTTGGCAAGTTTATGTCTTGCTCAGTAGGGTTCTATATCAGTCAATGCACTTTGGACTTGCTTTTGCAAGTTCTTGTTTATGATTATTATTTTTACAAAGTTGGAGAAACTTTAGGAATAACTGAAAATTTCAGGAAAAACTGAAAATATTTCTTCCAAGAAATTAAAAAATTGTGAAATCTCCATTCTTGGAGACAGAAAAAACTCAGCTGAATACAGCCCCGAGTGACCTGTCTTAAATGCAACTGTTTCTATCAGTGAGTTGGATTGACATCCAGATATACATAGAATTCTTAAGGTTGGAAAAGACCTCCAAGATCATCAAGTCCAAATCTGGATAACCTAAACTGTTATGTGATTTTCTGAACTTCTAGTGTATGTTATGCACATAATGCTTTTCTATACATCTTTCCGGATCAGATGTAACCAGATGCAGTCATGAACATTAAATTTTATATGTCTTAGGTCATACAGGCAGTGTTTAAAAATACAATGCCACACAAAATTTAGGATCACACAATCTTTATACTGAATTTCTTTTTGTGACTGTGATTCATTGCAAAAGAGATCAGAGCAGAGTAAAGAAGAGAGATATAAATATATGATGAGAAGGCTCTGGCAGGCAATAGCTTGGAGCCTGTGCCTGATAGCCAGTTTATTTTAGCTCTTCTGATAACAAAAAGAACACCAACACCAATCCTGGCTGTGGAAGACATAGTAGTTTTAAAAGCTAGTCTCCTTTGAAGAGCAGTAACACTGATGTAAGACTTTATGGTGTAGATTTCTGTGAGAAATTATTAAAAAATTGTCTGCATTTCATATGTTTTCAAAGCTTGCAGAGTTTTTCTTAATCTCTTTCTGGCTTTCAAATCAACTTGAGTTTCCTTTTGACCTTATAGACAGGAGAAAGTAGTAATCAGAATACAAACAAATATGCTATCAAAGTGGGTTCAGCTCGCTTCCAGCTACAATACATGGATTATTACTTGCTCAGAGAAGAGAGAAATGATCCAGATCCCCGAGTGCAACATTTCATACCAGATACATGGCAGGTAATGAGACACAAACTCATTGCATAAAGTTAATGGAAATGATCTTGTTTTTTTTGTCTGTCAGACCAAATAATTGAAACAGAAAAGTTATAATTTGTAGTTCCTTTTTTTCCCCACTAACAATTTAAGAGGAAAGAACGCAATCATGAAACAAGCAGGTAAACTCTGACTTTCTGTAGTCTAAAATCTGTATATAAAGTCTACATGCAGAAAGAAAAGATATTTTCACAGAAAGAGCACTCACTATGAACTTAATTGACAAGACATTTTGACATAAGTATCTGCTTTTCTCTTAGCGAGAAGTTCTTGATGCTGTAGATAATAATGAGTCTGCAGTGATTGTTGCTCCCACTTCCTCGGGAAAAACATATGCATCATACTATTGCATGGAAAAAGTTCTGAAAAGGAGCAATGAAGGAGTACTTGTGTATGTTGCTCCTACAAAGGTAAGGCTGCATCCTATTACATCCTCTGTATGTATGACTATGATATTTCTCAGTATGATGAGGAAACTGTTTGGGGTAACTTCTCATATAATTTTAGTTGATATGTATTTTTTACTAGAAACAGGATATTTACATTCTGTTTTATATTTACATGTATTAGACTATGTTTACAAAAAAACCGTCAAAATATTTCAGCTCACATAGGGGTTTTGTCTATTAATATTTGTATAGCTAATTTAAGATCAGAAACACTAATACATACAAAAGTGGTGTAATTAGCATGTTAGGTAAATGATGAGAGTACCAAAAGTCTACCAATATGATAAAAGTAATATTAGAAAACCACAATGACTAAGCAAGTCATGTTTTTCTGAGTTCACCCTTAGATTCTTCAAGAGAAAATTTATGAAACTCTAGGCAGTGGAACATTTTTTAGTGAGAATTCCATCCTAATAGTTAAAAACTGATTTAAGTGCTGAGGTACAAGTTTCAATTTCTTCCAAAACTTATTTTAATGTTCAGAGATATGATTTTTAGATAGTGAATTTCATCTGCTGTTATTCAAGAACAATCTCTATGAATTGTTTTCTGTATTTAAAATAAAAATTTTTTGTGTTAGGTATCAAAAAAATATTTTCATTTGAATATCAGTTTGAATCCAGAAATGTGTTTTAAACATGCAGACTTTGAGATCATTAGAGTGCTTGTAGATGCAGTAGGATATGATCTATTTTTAATAGCTTTGGAAATTATAAAAATACAGAATCTATAATGTATAACTCACTTTACACAGCACTAAATTTCTTTGACAGCATTTGAATATAACTGAAAATAAAGTACAATATCTTTTTAAAGTTAACATTGTTGAAAGCCTAGATTTAATAGTACATTACATAGTATTAATATCAATGCCGAAATTGGATGCCTTCATAGGTCTCAGAATATCATATATCTTTAATCATATACTCTCTAGTTTTGTTAATGATATGCTTTTTTTAAGGCCCTTGTAAACCAAGTGGCAGGAGCTGTATGCAGTCAATTCACCAAGAAACTTCCAGATGGATTGGCACTGTGTGGAGTCTTCACAAGGGATTATCATCACGATGTCATGAATTCTCAGGTATATTTTTGTGGATGTTTTAACACATAATAATAATAATAATAATAATAATGACTTCTGTATTTCATCTGGCTTCTGAAAATGTTAATTCTAGTTAGAACAATTGAGTAATTACTAAATACAAAGTTTAGGAAAAATCTATGCATATCTCTACTTAAATATGAAAAGTATGAAAATCTATGGCTTACTTACTGTTCATCCTTAGGGGACAGGCAGGTGATTACTTGCTCTGGTTAAAATAAAACCATTAAAATCCTTTGGTTACCAGCATACAGCTGGGAGCCTTACAAAAGTGCAGATAGAACACATCATTAGCTTTTCCCTTGTGTGCTGATGTAGTCATTCCATGATGGAAGGCCACTAGGCTGGTCTCGTTTGTACTGGGATGCCCAGAACTGGACGCAGGACTCAGGGTGTGGCCTCATCAATGCTGAGTAGAGGGGAAGGATAACTTCTCTTGATTTGCTGGCGAAAACTCCTCCTAGTGCAGCCCAGGAAATCATTAGCCTTCCTTGCCACCAGGGCACACTGCTGCCTCATGTTTAACTTGGTATCTACTGGCACCTTCAGATGTTTTTCTGAAGTTGCTTCCCAGCTGGCCAGCCCACAGCATATACTGCAGCATGGGCTTGTTGCTCACCAGGTAAAGAACTTTGCACAGCTCCTGTTGAACTTCATGGGGTTCCTGTCAGCCCATTTCTCTAGCCTGTCTAGGTCCCTTTGGATGGTAGTACGACCCCCTGGCATGTCAGCCACTCCTCCCAGTTTGGTGGCATTAGCAGACCTGTGGAGGGTACACTTTTCCCTGGGCTACACCACTGGTTTACTGGCCTCAGATAGACTTTGTATCACTAATCACCAGCCTCTAGGCCTAGTCTTCCAACCAGTTTTTCAGTCCAGTCACTGTCTGCTCATCTGGCCCATGCTTCAACAGCTTGCCTGTGAGGATCTTGTGGGAGATGCTGTTTAAAGCCTTATTGAAGACAATATCTACTGTTATCCCCACATCTACCAAGCTGGTCTTTTCATCCTAGGAGTTAGTGAAACATGACTTCCCCTTGATGAATTCATGCTTGAATACTCCTGATGACTTTCTTGTTCTGTGTTTGCTTGGAAATGATTTCCAAGATTAGTTGCCCTATCATCCTTCCAGGATGGAAGTGAGTGACAAACCTGTAGTTTCCTATGTCTTCTTTCTTGCCATTCTTGAAGACATCAGTGGCAAATCACGTGTTCATTCTTGCTTACCTTGAAACCACATACATATATATTCTTAAATGCATTTTAATATAGAATGTACTAGTCAGTTTGGTTAATCAGTTTACTTGAAAATAATGCTTTGCAAACATTTCTTCTTAGATACTAGTGACAGTGCCTGATTGCTTAGAAATCTTGATGCTATCTCCTCATTGCCAGAAATGGACCCAACGAATACAATATGTTATATTCGATGAGGTAGGCATCTTTTAATAGTAATCAATTTAACAAATATAAGAAAAACGTTGAGCAAAAATGATGGTGACCTTTTTTTCATTACATTCATTATTACTGGTTAAAAAAGCAGCATTCAAAAGTACTATTTCAGACTTGCTGACTCTACCTGTTTGCTATTAGTGTTTATGTCCTCCAGTGAAAGAACTTGAAATTCTGTTACTCTTCAAGAGGATATACAATTCAATAAATTCTACTAAGAACTTCCTTTTCTTTCTCTCAAGCCAGTCAACTGAAAAACTAAAGCCACAACTGTAGTCTCCATGGCACAAATAGAACATTCCAGGTTGAGATCATATACATTTCACATCATACAGTATTTATCAGACTTTCCAGGGCAAAAGTCCATGACTAATCTTAATAAAGTTAAAATTCCTCCTGTATTCTTTCTTACGGGTAGAATTAATTGCTGCTCATGCCAGTGAGTATGTAGGGTACAAATAGCCAATGTAGTATTGAAATTTTGACTAATTTGCTATCTAATTAAGTCTGGAGAGGGATTTACTGGATATTTGATCTGGATCCATGGTCATTTTCTATAACATAAGGATTATTCACTTCTGATCTTGCCAAATTTTTGATTTTTGCAAAATATGAAACAACTTCTGCTATGGGTACATGTTGATAAGGAACAATTCTTCTTTTCTTTTAATCCCTTTTCCCCGAAATATAGATCCATTGTCTCGGGAACGAAACTGGAGCAGACGCTTGGGAGCATCTTCTGGTAACAATTCGATGTCCATTTTTGGCCCTGTCTGCTACTGTCAATAACCCGGAACACCTAACAGAGTGCGTGTGGAATTTTATTGCCCACGGGAACATATTTAAATTAGATACGAGCTGGTTTAGATAGAGAAGTCAATTAGTATTGGAAAGACAACTGATTTGGAGTTACAGTGTTACTCGTATTATGCCAACTTCACTCCCCAACTGACACAAAACAATACTGTAATTCTTAACTTTGTAATGAAACCACACACTCCTTATTCCTTCATACCCTGTATGAAGGAACAACCCTGAGTTGTGCAGAGGAATTCAGGAGGCTTTTACATCTATTTGAATTGCCAAAGAACAGTTATCCATTATCAGTCAGAGAAAACACCTGCACTAGATAGATAGATAGATAGGCAGATAGATAGATAGATAGATAGATAGGCAGATAGATAGACAGATACATAGATAATGGTGCTATTTCACATTTTTTGTTTGTATCCTGGGATAAGCTGGAGAAAATTACACTGAAGTTGGTGAGAAGGGACTGGAAATTCTATAGAAGAATTTAAGCAGATTGTAGTAATTAATCTATTTTAGCTGTACTGATTTTCTTAAATTATTTTTTACAAGTCTTATTTTTGGTTTACGTTTGCACTGTAGGTGGTTACATTCTGTGAAAAGGTATTGGCAATTTGCTGAGAAAACAATAGAAGGAAGTTCTACAAACTCTGAAAAGAACTTTACAGGAAAACGTAAAGCAAGATCTAAAGTACCAGAACAAAAGAAATCATATCATGTTAGACTAGGTGTGTATCACAATATTTTGTAACTAAAAAATAACTTTAGTGCGTTTTCTGCAAAAATTTTAATCATGGTGTGTAAACTTGTGTACTGTGTTCTGGTTTTGTTTTTTTTTTTCTTTTAAATAACAACAAATCTTACAGGATTAAATACTTGTTTTTTCAAACAACCAAGTGCAACATGACAACATTTTTCTCTTCACAGTCTTGTATGAAGAAAGATACAATGATTTGGAAAAGTATGTGTGTTCTCCACAGGGCAGTGATTTTAGAATTGAACATTGTCATCCATGTGCTGCACTAACAGTTAACCATGTAAGCATAATACTGGTGTGAACATTGTTTAGCAACTGCTACACTTAGGCAACATGGATTCCATCAAAATTATTTCTGTATTTTTCTTCTGTTTAAACTCTGTGCAGATTGAGAGCCATGGTATTCCTTCAGATCTTTCTCTGTCTCCACGAGAGAGCATCCAGCTTTATGACACAATGGCAAAAGTCTGGCGAGAGTGGCCAAGGGCACAGGTGTGTATACACAGCTGTGAGGAAAATATATCAAAATAAATAGATGATAAAGGACTAGAGTAACTAAGAGATTAACAACTCTTTATATTAAGATTAAATATTAATACTGTTCCAGGAGCTAGATCCTGAGGAGTTTGTCTCTTTCAAGAATCAAGTAGTAATAAAAAAAGCAGATGCAAGGAAGTATGAACAGGAACTGAAGAAAGAACTAAGCGAATGGATTGTGCTTGGCCAAAGACAGAAGGTAACTGTTTCTAGAGGGCACTTTCATAAGACAGTGTACAGCTTTAATGTAATAGTAATTATATCTATTAATATAATTATGGGAGTTTGTCCATATTTGTTAGGTTTAACTGCTGCTTTACTTGAAAGATAAGCACTATTTGTAGCTTTTCCATAAGCATTTTTAAGGTGATATTTTCAAAAGCATCTCTTGAAGTCAGACTTTTGATACTGCTGTGAGAAATCAACTCATGATTCCTTTGTGTACCTCCTACAATTGGTGAGAATGTTTTACTCTTGCTCTTCATTTTTAGTCTACCTCCCGTTTGTTGCTTGTATGAAACCTTCTGTGTGACCACAGACATTATGTATGTTCCCATGTAAAAGAAGTTCAAGCAGTGAGCTAAAAACCTACTCCTTGTTTGGAGGTCACCTATTCCTGCATCATAAAAAGGAATATGAAAATGTGATTAACTGACAAGGAAAAATTAAAAAATATCTGGGAAAAAACCAAATTTCTTAAAATACCATGCTTAGATGTAAACATATTTCATAATCACTGTTAATGATACTTTATAATTTGCACAGTGATGGTAGCCATGAATTCTATTTTGAGCTATTGCTCAGCTAACTTCCAGACCTTTTAGTCTGTAAACTATAAGTGACTATTCCAGTTCTGAATGATTTGAGAAATTTGAACTGATAGAATTTGACAGAGGAAAATGGAATATTCATATTTGTTAGCCTCCAGCTGGAAGTATCAGCCATTAAAATCTCTGCAAAAATGCTACTTTGGTCAGGTGAATGAACTACTGGAGCATCTTAAGCCAAAACCTGTCGATTGCCCGAAACAGGAAAAGTGGAAGCATTTTGCAAACTTTGTTGATAAATTACATGAGATGGATAAGTTGCCTGCCATATTTTTTATGTAAGTATATACATTTCATGTATTATACATGTATTGTGTATATTCAGAAAAATTATTATGGAGATAAGCATTAATACAGCTTGGCAAATGCCATTTACATGGTATTTATTACCTTTGCTTTAAAAGTGAGGGTCTACAAGTTCTATCAACCTGTGTATCTTTATGGCACTAAAGGTTTAGATGAAATAAAACTGGAAGTATTTAATTACCATGTGGAAAGAGTAGAATCCATGCACGATGTCTGAGAAAATTACAAGAAACTTAATCACATTAAAGTCAGATTCTCAGTTGCTTTGCTCCAGTATAGTCAGTAAAACTTGTGGAAAGTGTTTTCTGTCTATTTAGAGGTGGAAATGATTTATGTAAGGGCAGATTTGCCAGGGAAAAGGATGAAATGTGGTTCTGTTAATGCATTAATTTGCTACATGATGATGGTTCCACTGCATAGACTCTAAAAACCTCATCTTACATCCAGTGACAATGCATCAATCAATCTGGCTTGCATATGAGATGTAATTACATAGTATCAAACATGCACAACTTCAATTCTACTAACAATACCATTATTGTCAATGGTATTGTTAATATTAGTAAATTAGGCATGTACTTCAATGCTGAACTAACTAAAAATAAGCTACTTATCAGTAAATAGCTATCTAGTGTATATTCTTGGTGTAATAATGTATCAGAACAATCATGTGACTATGGAAAGTTTGCTCATCTCAGTATGAAGCCTTTCCTGTCCTTGTATTAGACACTAGGGTTGACATGTTCACTGCCATTTCAGTTGCTAAATGCTGGATGTGAGGGTGAAAATTTTGCTTCTGATCTTGTTGACTGGTAGATTTGAATGTGAACGTTCTAATGTGTTTGGATGCAACCTCTCTGTATGTGTTGCCAGCACCATGTATGGTTTTGGTTAACATCATCTGCCTGCAGCAAGAGGAATGAAAAGAATTCTTTTTGAGAGTGAAGCGAGAGAAGTCTTCATTCCAATTAAACTCCAAACAGTCGAATACTGAAAAAGCTCTGAGAAAGATGAAAAAAGGCAGGCACTGATTCTCAGTTGGGTAATTGAGAGGAATTAAAGCTATAGTTTACTTTATCTGTATGTCCAAGTGTACAGCTTAGGGAAACATAAGAGTTGAGCATACTTCCTATAGGTAATTTATTGGTAGAACCATTTTACCACTCAGTTTTCTAATAATAGCTGCTTGAAAGTGAATGTGGACATGGAATAGGGATAAGCTTGTAATATTTAGATTCTAACAGTCACAGATAAGGCTCACTGAATACTATTATAAAAGCATTCCTTATAAATAAAAGCTCTAATGGAGTTCACCTAATTTATGTATATTATACATTGTTTGCTTCAAGATTAAACATCTCTTCAGTGGAATGTGCAGCTCTGACTGTATTCTCCAATTTGCTGGAAAAACAAAAAAACATGTGCGGTCCAGATCCTGAGAGGGAAAAACAACAATTAAGGGAAGAACTAAGAAAAGTGACCAAAATGCTAAAAAAATGCCCTCAGTAAGTATTAAAGCTTATGTATTATGACAGAGAGTGATTTTGTGATAACTTCTTTCAGGGGATTGCACCTTTCAGCAGCACATCCATCTAGCTTGCAGTATAATGGTCCTGTACTTCTTTGCTCTCTAGTACCCTGTGCCGTTGGAGCAACTGAGTGGCGGGAATCAGTCAGCAGTACCTCCTGCAAAGCCAGGCAGCAGCAAGATTCCAGTGTTGCTGGCACTGGGTGAGGTGCTGGCACTACAACAGAAGAATCAAAGAGAGACCTGAGAATATGGGATTGGTCAGTTTGGAACAGTTAACTACTCAGATATCAACATATCAGAACAGCTGTTTTCCCAAACAGCAGATTTAGTCATGCAGCTCTTAAAAAAAGTGTAGCATTTGATTCTGGTGCTTGGTCAGCCACTGTGGGAGAATATTTTCATAGTTTAGCCCCACCAGGATGGTGGATCTATGAAATACAGATTCATTTAGCTGGTGAGATCCTATTTGAATATTTATCAGCCTTTTGCTTGGGTTGTACTGTATTTGTTTCCCTCTTAACCTTTAATTTTATTGATTTTATCATTATAGAGTACAGATTTTTGTAAGACATTTGGCAGTGAAATATGGCTATAGTTATCAGGAATGTCAGGAACATGAAACGTCATGATTTTGTCCTCCTAATGATGACAATTTACAGTGCATTCTTTGGACATAATATCATGGAAGAATGAACCTAGCTGACTTTAATAGCAGAAAGTGCGAACTTTAAAATCCAGTAGGAATTTAGACACATATTTAGACATTGATGTACCTTGAAAATGTGCCTTTAAATAGTTTCCCCTCCTCTCTCATCTTCAAATCCTGTCCTAAATCCTTAATGTCCCTGACATTATTGTCAGGGACATCACATTTCTCCTTTAATTCTTTTGTGAAACCTAGCTATCTTACAAAATTGCTAATTGAGGTACTTGTAGTCTCTGTCTTTATATTCCTTAATTTTAGCATATCACTGTAACTCCTCCTCTCTACTTCATTCCAAGTTACCTGCAGTTTTTCATGAGTCATGATAAAATGAAGCAGTTAGCAGTATCAGTAGATTTACATTAACAGATCTACCTACAAGTTTGAGCCTACAGTTTAAAAGGGAATGAGCCTGCATCTTTCAGTGCCCAAATAATATTTTGGAGAAAATAATGGTTTAAATTGTATATTATATACAGGGATACCAAAAAATTGAGCCCTTCTAAAATGAAGAACATGGAACTTCTTTTGACTAAAAAAACCCAGATCGAAACGAAGCTTAAAACACTAACTACTGTCCCTTCTGTGTGTACTTACGCTGATCATAAAGCAGTGGATGAAGATGTAAGTAATAATCCTAACATGGTTTTATTTTTGTATGTCTAAAATTCATGAGTTCATGCATAAATGTGTAAAAAGCACATAATGGTGCAACAGTATTCATTGACTTCAAGAAATATTCTGAATATCTCCATTTAAATGTGATTCCAATCTTAGATAACTTTATTTTTAAGATGTATGGATAACTTTCATTGTCTCAGAAAAAAAGATGTTGAATTGTTCTTATGATAGGAGTCCTGGCATATATAATACAGTTAATAAATTTCCATGAACTATCAGCAATGCAGTTCTATTACTTGTTGATTTGACTCCTATTTTTCTGACAGAGTCATTAGCATAGTGTATACAGCATGTTTGTGTACTTAAAAAAAGATTTTTGAGACCTTCATATCTTGTAAAAATACTAAATAATTATTTTTTTTTAGACTCTAAAAGTTCCAGTCCTCACAAAGCAAAGTTTTCTTTGCTATTCAATATGTTTATGATAGTAAATAAAAATGTACTGAAGAGCTTGGATTTGTTGTCATAATGAAGCTACTGATGGTATCCATACAATTATGAAGACCTCGGTCTTCAGGCTCACTGAAGATCATAAACAGCTATATTTTCCCCTAGTGCTTCAAATGTCATTAGAGAAGATTTTTTTTAATTTTTTTTTTTATTAACCCCTGGTTATGCTTCATACTTGTTGTGGTTAATACTTAACACTTCTTTTAATTTATAGACTTTGAGGAAGATTTTTCGTCGTCTTAGATCTGAGAGAAGAGGTGATCTGCAGAAAATGATGGCAGAGAGAGGAATTGGGTATCATCATGCATCTATGACCATTAGGGAAAGACAAGCAGTGGAGATGCTTTTCAGGCTGGGATATCTGAAGGTTGGTACATTGGTATAAATTATTTTTTTTCTTTTTTTTTTTTAGTCTTAGTTTCTCTATATGTTTAATTAAAAAATACAGTGTCCCTTTCACCAGTGGTAAAATATGTATCCAAACAAATAAAATAAACTAATTGAATGGATAGCTGTAGAACTTTATTTCTAACTAAGAATTTCTATCCTTCACATTAGCATATCATAGAATCATTTAGGTTGGAGAATACCTTGAAGATCACTGAATCCAACTGTTATGCCAATACTTCCAAGTCTAAATCATGTCCTTAAGCACCACATCTACAAGACTATTAAATACATCCAGGGATGGTGACAACCACTTCCTTGGGCAACCTGTCTTGATGCTTCGCAAACATTCCAGTAAAGAATTTTTTTCTAATATCCAGTCTAAACCTTCCTTGGTGCAACCTGTGGCCATTCCTCTTGTTCTGTTGCTACTTGGGAGATGAAATCGACCCTCACCTTGCCCTCAGCCTCCTTTCTGGCAGCTGTAGAACCAATAACTTCTCCCCTCAGTCTTGTTTTCTCCAGGCTAAACAACCCCAGCTCCTTCAACCACTCTTCATAAGACTTGTGCTCCCTTAACCAGCTCCACTGCCCTTCTCTGGACATACTCCAGCACCTCAATGTCCTTCTTGAGGTGAGGGGCTCAGAACTGAACACAGGACTTGAGGTGTGGCCTCACCATTGTTGAATAGAGAGGGTCAATCACTTCCCTGGTCCTGCTGACCACACTATTTCTGACCCAAGCCAGGATGCCATTGGCCTTCTGGGCCTTCTGCTGGCTTATGTTCAGCCAGCAGCTAACCAGCACCCCCAGGGCCTTTTCTACCGGGCAGCTTTCCAGCCAGTTTTCCCCCTGCCTGTAGCATTACATGGTGTCGTTGTGACCCAAGGGCAGGATCCGGCACTTGGCCTTGTTGAACCTCATACAGTGGCCTTGGCCCATCGATCCAGCCTGTTCAGATTCCACTGCAGAGCCTTCTTACCTTCCAGCAGATCAGCATTCCTGCCCAACATGATGTCATCTGCAAACTGACTTAGGGTGCACTCGATCCCCTTGTCCAGATCATTGTTACAGATATTAAACAGGGCTAGCCCTGATACTGAGCCCTGGGGAACAACCACTAGGAACCAGACACCAACTGTATTTAACTCCATTCACCACCACTCTCCAAGCCTGGCCATCCATCCAGTTTTTTACTCAGCAAACAGTGCACCCATCCAAGCCATGGGAAGCCAGTTTATCTGGGAGAATGCTGTGGGAGACACTGTAAAAGAGTTTATTAAAGTCTCAGTAAACAATTTCCACAACCTTTCCCTTATCCCCTAAATGGTGACAGCACCTCTATGGCAAGGTGACACCTCTCTATACATGGTCTTATTATTAAAGACTGAGGCAAAGAAACATTAAGTGCCTCAGTCTTTTCCTCATCCTTTGCCTTCGTGTTTCCCCGCTATTCAGTAAAGGATGGAGGTCCTTGTTAGTCCTTCTGTTGTTTCTAATATATTTATAGAAACATTTTTTTCTCTTTTACTGCAGCAGCCAACCAAATGTGCTTTTGTTAAATGAACTTGATAGGATTATTATATATTGCACTGTTTTAATGAAATATTTCAATTTGTGTTCAATTTAAATATTATTTCAATTCATTATTTATTTCAATTTTCATAATAGATGTGGTATAAACTTTCAGGATACAAAAGTTTAATATGCAAATGTAATAACAATATGAATGACACTAAAGAGTGAAACTGGTGTATGTTCATAGCTCTGGTAAATTCACCAAATTAAAGTTTACATATATGAGAAATTACAGTAAAATTCCTGTGTATTGCCATTTCTAACAGATATACTTATGTTTGATATTTTATAGGTAGTCATTGCTACTTCAACTCTTGCTCTAGGAATCAACATGCCATGTAAATCTGTCGTCTTTGTTGAAGATTCTGTCTTTTTAGATGCCTTAAATTACAGACAGGTATGGAAAGAGAACACCCACTTTTTATTACAGGAACAGTATACAGGTATCTCTCATCACACACAAATTCAGAAAAAAACCCCTTCTTTTCTTTTGCATATACTTCTGGATATGTTCTGAGTTTTAGCTGTTCATTTTGGTAATAAATAATAGTTTAGCTAAGGTAATTTTGCCAGTGTTTCAGAACTGCCAGCCCACAAATAATGTGTGTAGTAAAAGGACCTATCAGCAATTAACACATTGCAATTGCTGAGTGAAGCAAAGGCATATATTTGGCTTTTAGTTATGGAAGCTGGAGAGACAAAAGCTGTTTTGTTCTTGCCAGGGTTTTACAGAATGTGAAAAATACACTGTAAGAACACACAGTAGGGTTGTAATGATGAAAGGAAAGATTGCTAACTTGATTAATGGGGACATCTGAGTTTCTTCCATCTTGGAAGTGAAACTCCACACAATGCAACAAAGCGGTGTGTAGGTGAGGTTGCAAATGCAATAAAGCAGAATGTCTCTACTCATGGCAGAGCTTACTGGGTGGGCTGAGAGACGGTAACCTCTTAATTAGAACCTGTTTGCTGCTCTTGTGCTACTTTTCAAACCTGTGGCCGTACAGGCCATATACTGTAGATGGCCACACCTAGCAGGTAGCTATCAGAGTCAGTATGAGTGGATCCCTACAATACCTGGGCCTGTGTGCATCTCCCTTCTGCTGCACATATATATATGACTTCAGCTTTGTCACACCATCTGGTACAAGGGCTGAGTCCGTACAATGGACCAGACAAAGAAAAGGTGATCCGAATAAGAAAATACTTTCTTAGGAAGGTTCTCCCTACTCCTTCTTTATATTCTCTGCTTTTTATTCATTCTGAGACCACCTGTGCTCCAAATCTACTTTGAAATTATTCAGAACTAAATGTAACTTGAAAACAAAGTTGGTGTATAGATATAAATAAAGTTAAAACTTACCTTGAAGAAAAATAAATTTTAAAATTACATTTGAGAGAATGTAAATATCCTGGCCAGTGTTTAGGTCTTCTATTAAATTTGGAAGTTCATATTTAAAAAAGTAAAGAAACACACCACATTTGTAAACCATCTAGATTTGAGATACAACATATTTTGCATACATTATTTAAAAAATTCTGCATAAATGCTTTATTAAGACTATGTAGATGGTATATACAAATTAGGTATGTTTTATTTAAAAATTAATAATATTATATTAATAATAGAATTAATAAATATTTTGTTCTTAGATGTCAGGACGTGCTGGAAGACGGGGACAAGATATGATTGGAAATGTGTTCTTCTATGACATCCCATTGCCCAAAGTTGAAAGACTTATTAAATCCAATGTACCTCAGCTGAAAGGCCAGTTTCCTCTGACGATTTCCTTAATATTGAAACTCATGATGTTGGCTGCGAAGGCTGATGACAAAGCAGATGCTAAAGCAAAGGTTTAACATTTTGTCCTTAATTTCAATATAATGAAATGATATTGTTTCCTTAAGATGAGCAGAAAGTTATGCACTTCAGAAGTAAACAGCCTGCCCCAAATAAAATTGTATACTCTGCTATACTGCTTCTAGTACCTGTGCTGTCTTCTCCACAGTATTCTACTGCCAATTGTCATGCATTTATTCTTTGCAAAAAATTTTATCATCAGAAAGAGTGCCTCTAGGAGGAAGGTAATTTTATCAACTGTTGTTCTATGCAATATTTGCATTAAACTGGAGAAACAGCAATTCTTCCAATATTTAAAATTTTAGCTGTATTTGAGATGTGAAGGTACATTTCCATAGGAAGGATGGGTGCTATGAAATGCTATCTCAGTTGAAAAAATAAGGAAAGCCTATATATTACTCACTTATTTAAATACATATACTATCTGTAATCAAAGAATTCTTATTCTTGCCATTTAATGCAGTAAGTTAACAACTCATGACTATTGGTCATGAGATTGGTCATTGGCCAGAGACCTTCTCTTGTAAGTGTTAAGGAACTCTTATGTCCAGATGATCTGGTTTTTACATCCACTTCAGCATATAGACATATGTTTTCAAGAACTCACTGAATGAATTCAGACATGTCTTCTTAAGATAACAAAGGAAATCGGTAAACTTTTTTGTTAAATATTATGTTAAAAGGGTATTATAATGAAAGGAGCAATTTCAAAACTTCCTGGGTTTAGTTTAATGATATTTAAATCCTTGTCTTTTAGATCTCTATATGAATTTAAAGTAATTAGCTTTACAAACCTCAGCATAAATTTTGAAAATAAGCACACATTTGACAGACAGAAGATAGACTTTTTCACAAGCATTTCCAAAAGTTAAGCATTCAATTTACGTAAAGTTTATATAATCCCCAGGCAGCATTTTTTATCCTGAGAACAAATTGATGAAATAGAGCATAAAAGTCAGATATTAATTTTTTTCCTCCCTACAATATTAACATTCCTTTGGATTTCTGATTTCAGGGGTTTTTTTACTTTCTTTTGCCTTTTTATTTGACCAGGCTTTGTCAGTGTTGAAGCATTCATTGATATCATTCAGAAAAGAAAGATATGCCGAAATATTGAAAATTTATTTTATGTTTTCCTTGCAATTTCTTATCAAAGAGGTAAGTTTTAACTTGTTCCCATAAAGAATAGTTCTTTTTAAATCTACAGATTCTTATTTGTTTGTGTTAGTATGCTTTCATTTAAAGAACCATCTATCTTTTATTCCATAGCAATCTGCTATTTCTTTCTCTTACAAATTTAAGGAAACCCATAAAATTTGAATGCCTTAAGTCTGAGGTTAATTATGAGCTACTGACGTTATGGAATAAATTCCACAGGCAAAGTCTGTAAAGTTACAAATGTATTAGTAAAGTTAAGAGTTGTGCATTTATATTATACATGAAAATGCATGCATGTGAAATGATAGAGGTTTAAAATACACTAAGAATGCCATGATTTCCAAAATGCTGAGAGAAATATCTCTAACAAAAGTTTAGGAAGTAGGTCTTAAATAAGACTGAAAATTAATTGTACATCTCTCCATAGTAACAGTTTAAGTTTGATGGATACCATTCTGGAAAATTTTTATGCATGACTCCATTTTGACTTACAGCTGAGAACTACAGGCAGTAAGAGACATCAGTAGAGTGATTACATTAACAAACCACTTGTGCCCAGTCCTGCTCCTAGTAGGAGCCCTAGCCCAGATTTCTGTCTCCTCTTCTGGTTTTCTGCTGTGTGTGATGATTCTCTGGATACTCTGTACTTTCTTACAGGGAGTAATGCAGAGTGATCTCTGATAGGAAAGCTGTGCTGGAATTTATAGCCTTTAAAGGATTTTTACTCCTTTTACTCCTAACAGCTTGTCCTGTTACTTTTTAAAACTATATAAGCCTCTAGCATCCAAATATTTTGCAGCAAAATATTTGACAGGTCACTGCTAGCTCTGCTTTTATCCTGTCAAACATTTAGGTTAATTTTTTTTTCTTTAACACAAGTTCCATCAAGTCTTACTTTAATGACTGTTATTCCTATTTCGTTTGTAACATGATCTAAATCTCAGATAAAAATCTATACTTGGACAAATTCTTGCCTTTCACTGTGAATTCAATAGTCTCAATAGGTACCCATACATTATATTGAAAGGCTGTTCTTCTGAATATCACAATTTTATATTTTTGACATATCTAATTTCATCTTTTACAACTAAGCTATTTTTTTTTTTCTTTCAAATTAACTAGGGCTACTTGGATCAAGAATGTAACCCCACAGGATTTGCTGGACTTGTGACACGCTTGTACTATCATGAACCTTCAAATTTTGTTTTAGTGAGCTTTCTTGTGAAAGGTTTATTCCACAAATTGTGCCAGCCAATTAAAGGTAAATAATACTCGATCCAGCTTCATTGCAATCTATGGCAGGGTCTGTAACCCCAGTGATTCTTGGCGCAAAATGTTGCTGCCACATTTTGCTTGCCTCACCTTCATCTTCAGATCCCTGGCCTCTTGCCTCTACACACTCGGCATATGCCTGTATTTTTGTCTGAGAAAGCCAAGGTGCCACAGTGCTGGTATAATGAACTTGTATTTGCTGTTTCCGAAACATTCTGATGAGGTAAAAATTAATGTCGTGCATAGATAATTTAATAATTCTGACTCCAGAGTGAGATTTGAGTTCCATGTAGCAAATAAAATGGATGACTACTCTGAATGTCAACAAATTAAAAAAGTAAGTACTACTAGTGAGTTAAATTCATTCTATGCACTAAGATATGGTACAATATGTGAATATATAGGGATACAGTAATGATTTGTACATACTATTAGTTGCTTAGTTATCTACCATGATCTACTACTATCTAGTTTGTATCTAGTGAGTTGATCTTTATCCAACAGTTTTTCATAATCTCTGTCATGAGAGTGGCAGCTGCCAAAGAAACTCCTGAATAGGAGTTGTTTATTGTTAGCAAACCTCCCCCCCTCACCCCCCAAACCCCTTTTTTTTACGCTTTCATATTTAACTCAAGTACTTTCTGTTTTGACATAGGCTCAACCGTTTTTTCAGAAGATGTCCTGGAAAAGCTAGTTCTCATTCTAGCAAACTTATTTGGGAGAAAGTATCTTCCAGTCTGCTCAATGACATACAAACGCAAATTTTCCCAGTCAAAGGTAGAGAAAGCATTTGCCTTTACTGTAACTTGTGTACTGCTTCAAAGAACTTGTTTCCTTTTGTGAGTTAGTGTCATTACGGAAGTATGGGAGCCTGGTGCTGCCTACCCAGATGCTCTCCTACTCCTCCATCTCTGCAGGTTGTGGGAGAAAATAGTATGGAGGAACTCATGGGTTGAGACAAGAAACTGCTTACTGGTTATGGTCAAAGGCACAACAGCCTTAACTTGTGGAAAATTAAATCAATTTTCTGCCAGCTAAAATGGATTTTGGTAGGGAGAAACAAAAAAAAATAAGAATTTCAGTATCACCTTTTCTCACCTCTGCCATCCCCAGGCTCAACTTTACTACTTCATTCCTGATTCCTTTACCTCTCCTCTATCCCAAGCAGTGATGGCTGATGGGAAATGAGAAATGAGTTGTGGTCTATTCTTAACAGTTTTCTCTGCCACTCCTTGCTCATCCCATGTCACTCCTGCTCCAGTGTGAGTCCTGTCTGTGGGCTGCAGTCCTTCAGGATAAACCTGGGCCAGTGTGGGCTCTACATGGGCTCTAGTTCTTTCAGAAAACATTCAGCAGCTCTGGTGTGGGGTCCCTCACAAGCTGCAGTGTGGGTATGTGCTCTGGCATGGTCCTCTCCACAGAGATGGCTGCAGGGAAATCTCTGCTCCACTGTGCTCTCCTCTACACACTACAAGGGAATCTCGGCTTCATTACTTGGAGCAAGTCCTCCCCCTTCTCACTCTGCTAGAATTTTGTCTCCATCTAGGAAGCTGAAGCTTTTTATGACACATACCGATGACGCAGAAGCACGCCAGTGTGCTCTGTGGTACATGACTTGTGGGTTTTTCAAAAAAATGGGACATTAGTAGAGTGAGCATTACCATTAGTTTGCACAAAGTTAACTCACCATGGGTGCAGGCAGAAAAGTGACATACTTGTAATGTTCTGCTGTTGGTTCTTCTATGCAAATGTTGGAGGACACTACTATAGCTAAAACAGCAAAGGAAACTTCTTCCATATTAAACCGTTTATGTGGCCAGTTTCCAGCAAGCATTACAGGAGAAAAAAATGTTATTTATTTCTGAAAAGTGGTCAGTCATGTAGGACGGATTACTGGACTGTTGTGGGTCATGGCAGCCATCAGTCTGTCATGTTGGCCAGGAAACTTGTTGAACTCCCAGACAAGCAAAACAAGATCTGGGAAAGGCAGCCCTTCAAAAGTTCACTTACAGGTAGATAGAAACACCTGTAGTAAAGCTGTTTGTCAAGTACTCTCTAAAGAATTTTATAGTTACTGTTTATTTTCCATGCATTTTCTGCTTGAAATTCATGTTTATCTTTAAGATCTGTTAATTCTAAATGTCCAAGCAGTCTGACAACCTGGCTAAAGTCTGAAACTGTACTCTTTCCTTCTACCAATATGCTATGTGTGTGCTAATATTTTATGTATCAACAAATGTAGACCTGACACTTTTGGACTAATTATGTACATGAAACAATAAACTGCATGTTATTTAAGGTCTTTCTAGAAGATCTGCCAGAAGACTTTGCAGATGCCGTAAATGAATACAACACCAAAGTACAGGAAAATTTTGCTAATTTTCTTCTGACAGCTGCCAAACTGGCTGATATGGAAGAAGAATACAAACTTCCACTGTCAAAGACAGGTACGAAGTGAAAAATTAATGCATATTTATAATTTGTGAAAGTGATTGTATTAGGATATTTAGGTTAATCCTTATGTTGTAAAGAAAAAAAAAAAAATGACTTGAGATACAGTAACAAAGCTACAATTCCTGTTTCACTTTTGTTTTGCAAGCATTATCAATTATATTGTATGTGGCAGAAGTTTTGAATGGAGAAAGGATTATTTTAGTTGCTATTCTTCCATTATTCTGTCAGGGAAATAAAAACCAAAGAGATTTTTTTTATAAAAGAAAAAATATATTAAGTAAAATTATTGAATAAAAGCCTTTTTATCTGATCATCACTGACTTTGCAGATCCTCAAATGCCTAGAATACTTGAATCACTTTCAGAATCTTACCAAAGACTAGATTTTCAACATCTGAACAGTCTTAAGGTTGAAGTATCAATTAAAGAACATTATACTTTTTTTTTTAAATCAACTGACTTACTTATGCCAAGAAATGATGTTCAATAAGAAGACAATATGAAAAGGCAAGACTATAAAATTAGCAAGCAATATAGATTGCAATTGGGTGAAAAATATTTAACTACTGCATAATCTCAAGTTACTTCCTGAAAGAGAGATATAAAAGCTATGCTATCCCATTGCCTAGCTCCTTTAAAAATAAAAGATGCTTTCAAAAATACTATTTTTGCAGTAAGAAAGCACTACAAATGTAGGACATCTTTTATTCTCTCCTTCAGTGTAAGGCAGAATAAAAGAGGATGGTAAATTAAGTCTTCTAATAGAAACATTGCCTTTGTTTTTGGCATTACTTCAAGCTGTTAGCAATTTTGGCTACAGATGAGTCAAGAAGAAAGGTTTAAGTTGCAAGGCTGGCATTGAGACATAATAATTCTTAACCTTAGAAAGCTCTTTGTTATCCACTATAATCAGCTGCAGAGAAACTCCTAAGAACAAAATAAGCAAACATCTATTAAAAAGGATTTAAGTTTGGAAGAATTAACTCTATTTCCTATTATTATCTACTGCACTGAAAACTTACCACTTCTAAAGTAGATTGCTGAAAGGGAGTTTGTGTCTCAATAGCTTATGTTGTATATGAAACTTCTTGTCTAGATTTTGCATCTCAGAATTGGTACGACTCTGAACTAGCATCTTATTTGTTGGACAACACCAAAAGCATCTCTGCCATCTCACCTTTTGCGTGTTTATCTGGAGTGGTTGATAACGATCTGTTTCATGGGGAGATCATTAATAAAGTAAGTATTTTTTTCACAAGGGCAGAATTTTATTTGAGTTCAGTAAACTATTTTTTTAATCACAACAATCTTCCCTCTGTCTAATATGATGGCACTATTTACAAGTGTCACTCTTTAGGAGAAATAATTTGCAAAGTGAAAATATAAACATCCAGCACCTAGCAGGACCACACTGGCACAGTGCAAGAAACACAGAACAGATTGATGCAGGAAAAAAAATCTATAAATATTTTGCTTTCTTGCAAGGTCTATTGCTTTTAACTCTGACAAGTAAAATACTCTAAAATTTCAGACCATATCCCCAGTTTGTTTTCTCCATGTCAGGAGTTTCCATTGTTTGTTTTTAAATCAACCACACAGTAGGCTCAAGGATCCTAGCCAAAGGATGCATTATGGCACTGATTGCTTTGTAACTAGGATTGTGTTAGACAGCATATGAGTTAGCTTAATTCTAATATACATTAACATGTTTAATGTCAGCTTGCATTTTCCTGTGGTCTTCTACATGGGCTTTGCTGTATTAGGGAATTATCACAACTCGTAATTCTGTAACAGTAAAAAATTAAATTCCTACAACTGGGGATTTGAAATTCATCTTCATCCTTAAAATGTTCCATGTTTAAGTGTGATTAATGAATTCAAAGCATAAGTGAGTCTTAATAAATGATCTATGTATATGGAAAAATCCTAATGTAAAACTCAAGAGAAATCAAGTTGCCTAGTCAAACTTTAAATTACTCAGAACATCCCAGAGCTGCACTAGCAGTTTAAATCACTACTAACAAACTCTCTCCTGTGTTTATAGTCTACGTGTACTTACACAGGTTTTTGGAGTGGATTAGAAGTGTGCAATGTTTCAGCTGTGGATCTCAAGGTTTAGGTTTGACAAAATAGGCATATAAACAAAACCACAGTATCTATTCAGTTATATTTTTTTTGTTTTAGGCTGTCTTACGTTCTCTTGGAATTAATATCACAAACTGCCCCCTGCTTTATTTGAACAAGTATGATAACCAGAGAAAGAAGAGGCCACTCAATGCATATATACTGGACTTTTATAAGCATGGTTCCTTGACTACACTGACAACAGATAACTGGTATGTACTACCATTTATAATACTGTTAAACAGCAGCATTGTTTACAATATAGTACACAAGTTCATCTTCTTGGTTTTAAAGCCTTCTCCCTTCAGAATTTAGGGATGAAATAGCTGTTAAATCTGGTAAGATTAGTTGAATGTTTTAATGAGAATAAAACAAACTGAGGTCTAATGGCAATGACAATAAAATATTTTCTGGCTATTCAAAATAGGACCATCATTAATTCACTTTTAATCTGTTTCTGTATTATTTAACCAATCTCTTGACATCTCTCTACTGTGTTACCATCTTCTGGTCTGCGTCAGACATCCTCATTTCAGGGTTCCTTTTTCTTATCATCGTGAAGAAAACTTTGATTACATAAAAAACCCGACAGTTCTGATGAGCTAGTCAAGCTCTTATACTTGATACAGCTCCTAAAGAGTATCTTTGACACCCTTTCATCTCCTAATTAAGCAATTTATAAACTGCATCAGTCTTCTCAGAAGCTAAATTTGCTCTTTCCATTTACAGTCCTCCTGTCCTCTTCAAACTTTAAGAGATGCACTTGCTAAATATGATGGCTTATTTATCATTATCGATTTTGCCTTTGATTCTCATTGGCCTTCTGTAACCTTAGTCATTAAATCCATCTCCCTATAAAATGTCTAGTTTTCGCTTCTCCATGAAGTTTTATTCACATAGCTGTTTTATTCCCAACCTTGTCTCAGAAAAACTCAACGACAGGCTCTCTCTCTCAACTTTGCTTATCGAGTATCTTTATTTTGCCTGTATGCTAATAGCCAGTAACCTTTGTGTAAGAGAATACCACCTCACCCTTGGGTTACTGTTGAGAGCATAGAATATTATCTGCTTTTTTGGTAAGCTCTAGTAAGTAGATTCTAATCAGAACAATTGTAATACACATTCTATGCACTGTTATGGTTACAATAGAGTTTGGCATTAATGCCACATTATTGAGACACAAGGAAATGCAGAATCACATACTTTGACTCTATCAAGCTGATCTAGCAAAAGATATCCATGCCCATAGCAGGGGAGTTGGGACTATAGAATCACAGAATGGCCTGGGTTGAAAGGAACCTTTAAGATTTTCTAGTTCCAACCACCCTGCCACAGGCAGGGGCACCTTCCACTAGATCAGGTTGATCAAAGCCCTGTCTAACCTTGCCTTGATCACCTCCAGGGATGAGGCAACCTCAACTTCTCTGGGCAACCTGTTCTAGTGCGTCACTACGCTCACAGTAAAGAATTTTCCTAACATCTAGTAGAAACCTACTGTTTATCAGTTTGAAGCCATTCCCCTTTGTCCTATCACTGCAGTTCCCACTGAAGAGTCCCTCTCTGGCTTCCCTGGAGCCCCCCTTCACATACTGGAAGGTTGTTAGGAGGTCTCCTCCATGCAACCTTCTCTCCTCCATGCAACCTTCTCCAGGCTGAACAGCCCCAGTTCTCCTAGTCTGTCTTCATAGGGGAGGTGCTCTAGTCCCCTCATCAATTTTGTGGCCCTCCTCTGGACTTGCTTCAACAGTTCCATGTCCTTCTTATGTTAGGGACCCCAGACCTGGACGTGGTACTCCAGCTGTGGTCTCACGAGAGCAGAGGGCAGACTCACCTCCCTTGACCTGCAGGCCATGCTGCTTTTTGTGCAGCCCAGAATGCAGCTGGCTCTCAGGGATGTGAGCACACATTGATGGGTCATGGGTCTTCATCATTGGTAAAAAGCTTATACAATATCCTGTTGAATTTAGCCAAGCAGATTCATCTGAATTGTAGTGTTCCAGTTTACACAACTGAGTTTATCAAAGGTGAAAGAGTTACAGTACATATCCATTTAAGTTTTTTTTCTTTCTTCAGGTTAAATGAAGGAGAAGCTTACTATGCCCTTAAGGATTTTTCAGTCCTCATTAAGTCTATTGGGTATGATAAACTTGTGCTTTTTAGAATACAATATATATTTCATTTTAAAAGCAACTCAAAATGGAAAAATGCTCACTTATTTTTATTTTTTTTTTAACCAGAAAAAGTCTGACTGAACTCTGTGATAATCCAAATGATAATGTTCTACTGGCATTTAAACAACTGGGTGAAATCTATGAAGAGAAACTGAAGAGAGTTACCTAAAAACCAACCAAAGCAGGAGTACATAATACTCTCACCACGCATACAGCAGCCTTTAGGTTAGAAAGTTACTAGATCTGAGTTATCAAGTGAAATTTCAGAATAAAGCTTTAGTAAATAATCAGTATTTGTAACAGAAAGTTTACTTAGGAAGTTAACCTTTACAAATTGACATTTTAGCAGCTCTAATGTCAATGAAATAATTGTTTTTAATAGATTACAAGACTAAGTCATTGCATGTGATCTTTCAGTTGCACTTTCTTTTTCAGTGGTATATTTGTTAAGGTAGCTCACAGATATATACTGAAAAAATGTCATAGTTCTGACAGCTGGTGTGATTAGGCTCTCATTAGGACAGTACTAGAAACTTTCAGCTCCTTTGTGAAGGATGTTCAGCAATTATTTTGGCAGTTATAATAAATTGTTCTATTTTCCAAGGTTTCTAATAAATCATGAAATAGTATTTTCATGAACCATTACAAAATGGTAAAAAATAAAAGTTTTTAAACTGGTCTGCAAGTTTTGTTTACAAAATTTTAATTATAGAGGGGGTTTTATACCAGAATAATCTGATTAATAAAAAGTTTCAACCATATGTAGAATTGCTTCATTTTTCACCTCTTGTATCTTTAAGAGTCAGAAAGATCCAGGACGCTTATAGCATACTTGTCAAGAAATATGTGTTATAAAAATTATTGGGTTTAGTATAGTAGGCTTTCTCTTATTTTCTTGGTGTTTTGGGTTTTGTTGGGGTTTCGTTTTTGGTTTTTCTGGAAAGAGCAAAGTTTTCAGCACTATTTTCATACAAATGCTTCAGTTTAACACTACCTTTTCATCTCCCTATAATCTGAAAAAATATATGCACATACCTACATTTAGATAATGTAGGAAAATGAAGCTTTGGCAACAGTCCTCACCGCCACACAGAATTTTATAGTAATGACCAAGGTAGTGATGTAAGTTATTCTCTACTGATAATAAGCAAACCTATTATTAGGAACAACTCTCAATCCCATTTCTTTGAATTAGCTCTTGTGTTCATCCAAGATCACTAACTGTCCTGGTTCTGGCCAGGACAGGGTGAATTTTTGCAGTATCCAGGAGGCAGCATGGCTAAGACATGGAGGTTATTCATACCAACTCACATCGTCTTCTGGGGACAGGGGAAGGGCTCCCTTCCAAGTCAGGTAGCCTGAGAGGGAGTGGTCAGGGATTGTCTATTGTCATGGGATTTCCATGTGAATCATTCATCTCCTTCTTGTACCTTGTCACGAGTATTGTTGCTGTCAGTGTTAATTTTCTTCTCTAATTGCTGTAAATTGTTCTCATCTCAACCTGTGATCTTTGCCTTTTGTGCATCCAGTTTTCCTCTCCACCCCACCCTAGGGGGAGGAGGGAGCAAGCAAGCAGCACATGGTTTGGAGACTCTCAGGGGGGAAGCTGAATTGGAGAACACTATTCCTAAACCACAGTAGCCTTATTTGGCACCCAACATATGGCATAAAGGGTTGATGTGGGAGTATGGTCAGAGGACTACCAGGAATGGAAAAAGAAGAATAAGAATAGAAGCAAGAACAAAGACAGGAACAACTAAATACCTCATTATCTGACAAGTTATTCCCAGTTTTATAAGTTAAAATAGA
>JAWWEE010016726.1:0-50516 GCA_035221455.1 Xenops minutus | reverse complement strand
AGCCTGGAGGAAAAAAGGCAACGCAGGAAGAACCGTGCCTTGCCAGTAGTGCCGACAGAGACTTTCCACTGTGCCTTCTGCGATAGGACTTGCCTATCTCGCATTGACCTTTTCAGCCACCAGCGTGCTTGTAGCAAGCGTGGGTAGAGCCCTTGTAAATCTTCGTTCGCAAAGCCTAGCCATGAGTGAGATGAGCAGGCTGGTTTGATACTTAAATGAATCTCAGATCACTAAAACTTAACCCAAATCTTAAATCAAGACTCTGCAGATATTTTAAACTTTGATATTTTGGCAGTTCATTGCACTTGATTGCACAACTCTCTTTAGCAGGTTTCAGCAGTTTGGAGATGGTTAGTGTGACAAATGGCTCACTTTTCAAGAGATTGTGGTTTCAGCTCTTCCTCAGATTTAGATATGTGGAAGCTGGCCTTTTTTTCTTTTTTTTTTTTTTTCCCCTTTAAAGAAGTAACTAATAAATATCAAAGCTTATCCCCTCCTGCTGAACTCCTAACTCTAGATATCACATTTAGGCCTTTGCTGCAGTATTACTTCACAGAGAGCAATGTATTGCAACTCAAGAGATTTTTCCTCCAATTTAAAAGGAAAAACAAGGACAAAATCATGGTAAGAGTTAGATTTTGCCTTTTAAGTAGTGTTTAATAACCCCAAAAAATGCAAACAAAACATCTCATGGCAAAACTCATCAAGAAGAAAGGTGCCACAGATGTAGAGACCTCTTGACAAATTGAATAAAATACCTGCGAGCAAACAAGTCTACAGACTTATTCTAATGGAAAAAGTATGTAGACAATTGCTCTTTTTCTTCTTATTTTACTCACTTAAGGCTACCTTAATGATGTTGATACATTAACTCACACAGAAACTACAGTTCTGAGCACAACCAAACTACTGGTTATTAATCTTAGTTTCCTCCCTATTTCTCCACTCTCTTTAGATATCCTGGGAACCATCTCATTAAAAGACAAAATTCAACCAGACTAGATTTATGCAAATTAGTGCAGTTTCTGAGTACATTTTTCCACTGAGAACAGAATCCAACAGGCTAGCTGGCTTTTGTGCCAACTGTATTTACATTATTTACATTTTCACTATATCTGCTGTCAATTACACAGATCACTTAGTATCCATATACTAAAACATTGAAAACTAATGAAACACACCAGTGCAATTACATTGGCCAGAGGAAATATCTCAAATTCCATGTCCATATAATAAAGGAAATAAAGTCTCTTTACCTGAATCTAAGCTCAGGACAAGTCATTGAAGAATAGCCCCTGTTCCCCAGAAAGTTTTTGAAAATGTTGCTGCCTTTGCCATGAGTGATGGTAGTTTGCTTCCTTCAACTGGCTAGCTTGCGACAATGAAACTTGGGGAACATTACACAGTAAACATCATATAGCTGCATCTTCCTTCAAAACTAATGTTTGCAGGCTCTTTTGCCAGTCTATTAGAACTATTGATTATATTTAACTTTTTTTTCTTTCAACTGAACGTGACAGGCAGGAAAAAAAATCTTAATAAAAATCACCATAATCACAATGAATAAATTTGAAAAGCATTTTTTCCAAGTGAGTTGCCAGCACATTAGCAAAAATGGAAAAAAGAACATCACAGTCACAAACAACTAGCCTGTACTGGAAGCAAAAATAACTGTCCTCCAATCCAATTTTGCAAAGAAATCCACATTAAGTGCTTTCTTATGCACTGAAAAGAAGGAATACCAGGACTGGAGTATATGCTTCCTCTCTGTTTCTAAAACTCTCTGACACACTCTGCAGGTCACAAGGCGTCATGTCATCATGTTACATTCTAAGTGGAACAGAGGAAAGCGTATCAGGACCTAAAGGAAGGGAAAGCAGACTGTAAAGCCTCTTTGAGAGGGGAAGAGAAAATAATAATAATAGAGGAAAAAAAGAATAGAATGCAAGTGTAGCAGATACTATTCAAAAGCTTTTCTTTAAAGACCAAACATCATGCTCACACATGAATTTAAAGAGTTTTAACAATTCACCCAAATATGTTATTTTACTGCTACATCAGGATAATGGCCTTCTTTTCCATGGTCATGTCTCCTTGTCTTGGAGAGGCACTAGGACGGCAAGCGAGCCAGAGGTGAGGTGAGTGGCATCAGTGTAGTATGGACACAGGGGCATCAGTGGAGAACAAGAACGTTTGCAGGTGAAAGACGAGGGAGAAGGACACTGTCTAACTATGAAGCCTGCAGACCATGTCCCAGTAGCTCCGGCAAAAATGCCAACACCTGCCACTGCAACCCATGACCCTTGCCATTATACTTCCACTGATCTGCAGAAAGACCAATTTCTTCTATGCTAGCAGAGCTTCCTGGCGCTTCTCCACCTCTTCAGCTGCCTGCACAGTATCAGGCATTGAACAGAGAGTCTCTCATTTTGCCAAGTATGCCACTGATGTCCACTCTCCAGCTCAAACCAGCTGGAAGAGGAGGATACACAAATGTGCAGTACGCACCATAAACATCATCTAAAGCTTTGCATCACTGTGGAGTGAGCAAAGATGGCGAATCAAACTCCAACACATCTTGAAGCTCACAATGGAATAAAGAGGAACAGTGAATTGAACTAAGTGTGGAAGGAGAGGGGCAGTGAACCTCATGAAGCAGCCACAACATTCAAATTAATTTTAAACATTTCTACAAAATCCACAAAGCCTAGAATAACTTATGCATGCAATTTCTAATGCTCATTTGTGCTTAGAATTTCTAGTTCTAACTCTAAAGCACATTGTAATCACTGCCAGAGTAAATATGTACTCTCACAGGTAGGTGTGAAATTTAAGACTACAGACTATGCCTCTGAACCTGCTACAGCTTCTTTCTTGAGATGAGCTCTCAACCATGACACCAGGCTCCCTGTACATAAATGTTGTCTTCATATAAATGACGTCTGTTCTACATTTCAACAGGAGTGACTTCCCAGAAACAGTGAACAAAGATGACAAAATATTTTCAACTTCTTTAGTACTAAGGGAAAAAATTTTCCAATGTTTTATATCACATTTTTAGCTTATGCAGCCTCTGAAAAATAAGCTCTGCTACAAGCATCAGAGCTGCTTAAAACATAGGAGCCCTCAAACTGAACGATCAACCTTTACAGAATGGGTGGCACTTACTGATTCACCATTACTCATTTGCATTTCAGAAGTACAAATTCAAAATGTACATAACCAGTTGATACACACAATTTATAAACATTTATTTTAGCATGACATTTTCTAGACAAGAGAATTTCTCTTTATGTCAGAAATATCCTGATGATACTGCTAAACAGTGTGATTTCACTCAAGATACAAGGAAGAAAAATTTGTATTAAAAAAGCAGGTACAAGGTACCCTTACACTACAAGATTCCTTGTTAAAAACTCTTTCTATACATATACTTCCTCCAGAAATGAAACCTTGGTCATGATGTATTATGTGCAATTTCAGAGATACATTTATTGTGGGAGAATCTTGGATTAAAAGAAAATATATAAAATGGAAAGTTTGATTCAAGCTTACATATTGGGACAGCTACTGTTGTATTATACACTAGAGATGGATGACTGGATAAAGAAGCACTGTAAAAAATGCAAAAGGGCTTTATAAGAAGCCAGTCAAACACTAATGCTGAAATAAAAAAATCCAAATCTTGCTGAATTACTCGAAGTGACAGAAAACTTATCATTATGGAAACAAGATAAATCTAAATAATAAAGATATATTAAAATACAGTAAAGTTACTTTGTTTTAATTCTTTTCCCAACACTGACAGTTTTATGAGATATATATAATCAAATTACTCTTTTTTTAAAATGTGTTATTTAATTTGAAACAATAGATCACATTCAAATCTTGTCATAATATTTCTTCTTCCCTCCAAGTCCATCATATCTACATTTTGTGAATATATATGTAATAAAAATGTCACTTTTTCGAAAGAAAAGAAACAAGCTTTTAGCAATTAAATTGTATAATAACTGAAACAAATACTTTCATAGAAGTTTTTCAGGATATTTATTACACATTATGCATCTAGTCTAATTAGACTAATTAGTTAAGCTGTCAATCATTTAAGTTGGGATGAGCAAAACAACTTGATAATTATATTCTTTTAATAAAGAAGCCTTTCTGTTTGGGTTCTCTTTCAGAGAAATCCTTACAAAAACAAGCAAGCAGCTGGTAGCTAAAAACTACCTTCTACTACACAACTGTTTACATCAAACATCTAGGAAGTACAATGTAAACAGTATTTCAAGCATCTACATTCCTACAAAGGACTACACACAGATCCATGATTATTTTTTACAAGAAAAACTATTAGCTTCTAACCACAGAGTTTTTAATCATTATTCTACTCAGCAATAATGTTGACAAGACAATACAACCCCTCTTTGGAAGCATTTTCTCAATCTTTAGTCATGCTGTCCAATCTCAAATCTCACAGTTGCTGAGGAAATGCCATGCTTACCTGGCTAAGATGGGTTCACAAACACCACAGTTCCACCCTTTACTAGCCATAAAGAACTTTGCAAACTTTACTCTGTATTTAAACACACTGACCTCTAGGCATAGAAAAAAAATCACAGGTATGTTTCTTGACTAGTTTATTCGTGCTGAATTTTCAAATTTGGCAGGGGAAATAAGAGCAAAATTAGGGAGCAATGCCTTTTTTTGACTATTTAATAGTCAAGCACAAAGGGGTGTGTAATTTAGCAGTGCCATAGTTACATAAGCATACATTTGAACATGCATCCAATTCAAAACCCCCACCCTCTGGGAATCTGTGCCCTAGTTTCCCGGTAGCCTACAGCACATGCCAAATTTGAAATGGAAATATTTCCCTAATCAGCTAAATCTGGGTCAAAATGTCAGCTTGGCTTAGGCCCAAGTCATTGCCACTCATGATCTCTAGAATGGCCATAATGAATATTTGTGTGACCTGAGGAACTCCAGACGCTAACCGTGGGGCACGGCCTCCTAACAACTGCCCCAGAGCAGAAAATACATACACACTTATGCCTTCCTTTGGTTCACTTCCTCAGGAAATCAAACATCAGGACAGAAACACTGCTCTTGCGTCCACTGCCTTTGTGCCCTCTCAAAGGCTGCACAACAGTTCCTGTTCCATAAAAAGGCACTCTGCAATTATGAGTCCTGTTGGGATGCAGCTCATTTGCACAGAAGCACTTTTGCATTGTTACTATAGCAAATTGAAGGCACTTACTTTTTAGCCACTCAAATAAGCTACCTTAACTAAGATACACGATGTTTCCAGGTAAAAGCCCACTTGTGAGGAAGGGGCAGACACACAACACTTAAGAGGAATTACTCAGGTGTGCTGAAGAGGAGGACAGTGATACCAGCTAAACTCAGGGGTAAGCAGGTGAGTCTCTTACTGCCATGTACTGAGTCCCCTGCCATCTACAGTCAGCAGGTATTAATATCTAGCAAACTAAGACAGCAAAGACAGTATTAGTTGCTTCCGGTCACCTGTATTAAAAAAATCAGAACACTACACAGGAAAACAAAGTTTTCATTTTGCAAACTGCTAAAATAGATGGTGATTTATTAATTACTGGGATAAACTGTGCTCATGCAATTATTGCCTTCAGTGAGTTATACAAATCAAGAGCACAAAACTGAAATCAAGCCTTAAAGACAGGCTATCTTCTGACTTTACTAGGCTTGTATCAATTTACACCAGCAGCATACCTAGGTCTTTATTATGACACTTCCATTCTTTTAAATCACTAATGCACTATCTCAGCATTAATTCTAGATAATTTTTCTAGTCTGTGAAAAAACTACGTAAATTCAATGTGTATGAATACATGCACATGCATGTTTTATACAGACATTTTAGAGAAACTTAAGTTGTTCAAAATCACCTTCCCTTACTTTGCAAAGAGTTCCCTTTTTTATGTAATTGGACCACTAGTCAAGAAAAAGCAGATCCACTACAGTAAAACTGCATTACTTGACTGTCTTGGACTGCACCATTGTATAATATAGAATTAAGACACCTTAACCTATAGAAAGCTATGCCCTTCACCTAAACCTGATGTTTCCACACCTGACACATATTTTGTGGAACATTATCTTTTGGTGGCAGAGGGGTGGGAACATCTTTTATTCGTGAGGCAATCCCTAATGCGGTGCTGAGAGCAGGCAAGCAGCCCTCCTTAGCTACAAAGAGTACTGCTTCAGGGGTTAATCACCCGGGATTGTTTGAACAGAGGGACATCTGGCACACCTCCCCACAGAGACCAAACAAATCATTTTTAATCTCCTTCTACTGTATCAGGGTCTGGGTTTCATCCAGTGCTAATTTGCAATTTTACTGTGCATTCATCATTTTCACAATACTGTGTAGATAAAATACACAGCTTTACATTTACTCCAGCAGAGCTTTAAACTGCCAAGAGACAAAAGAAAGTGTTTTTTTTCCTAAACAACACTTACCTAGTACTGTTGTTATTCTTTTAAGAATATATCTATGCTATTTTTCAGAGCTACTGAATTGTGCAAAACCAAGAGTGTGAAGAATAAACAGAGCAAAGTGTGGCAATACAAAATGTATGTTATTTGAGATAATAGAAAGGGTGAAATGAAAAATGATACTCTTAGAAGTACCAGTTTTATAAAAAATTCAAACCATCAATTTTACATAGCAAAATGAACAAAGCAGCTCCACAAGCAAGGCAATTACTTTTCTTTGTACTAGATGCAGAAGAAATGGAATTAAACAGAAGCATTGTTTTTGCCCTGTGAACATAAAAGCTTGAAGTTTTGTATGTGAAAGGACTTAAAGCCTTTTCTCCCCCTTGACTTATTTTTTTTAAATATTCTACTCTCACTTTCATCTGAACCCCACTACAGGGCCACTGTGGTGAAGATACATAGATGAAGATTGACTAGGATAAAGTCCTTTAGATTTTATTTGAAAAATGAAGAGGTATAAAGAAAAAAAAATCCTCTGAGAAGTATCTGTGTCAAGTAGGGTAGGAAATATGGCTGTATCACTCAGCTGGGCTATGCAGAGAATCATAAACCAAACTGAGATTCTACCTCTTTGTTTTATCTGTTAGCATATGTCCTGTGTTTCAGGGAATAACAGAATACAATATAATTTAGAGGTAATAAACTGTAAAAGTCTTTGAACACGTTATCACTTCAACACAGAAATCAAGTAATTATCTATATTCAGATATATTCATGGACTCTTTCATCATAGAGCAGTATTTCTGCTATGCATCTTGGAGGATATATTGCATTTTAGAATCTCTCCATATATTCCAGCTGTAGGACAGTAATCTGAGCTTTATAATTATATCAAAATTATAACTTGAATTTTTGGGTTCTTTTACAGATTGACAGCATTTTGGAAAATGAAAAAATGTAGGCATATTACTGGATTTTGAGACATTGCTGCTGTACAGTTGGACTTGGTGGTGGTGAAGGAGGCTGAGAGGCTTTGCTGAGGAAGTGCTGAGCTGGGGCAATGGCATCAGTCATAAACAAAACTCCACAGCCTATCTGAAAGGCATACGTATTTTTACTCCCAAGCCAAAGTAGAACCAGCCTGGAGACTTGAAATATGGATGATTTTTGCCATGAAACCTCTAAACTCAGTTTGTCTGCACATCTCAGAGCACATTTTGCTAGTACTAAGAAGAAATTATGTTTGTGATAATTATCATGATACTGAAAAGTTTATGTCTGGGAGAAAAAAAAAAAATTGCTGTAGCACATAATTCTCAGTACTTCCTAATTAATTTCCAGGAGAAAGTAACTAGCCTTTTTATCTTCACAGCAACAACATAAAAGAGAACCGATCCATGCATGTCCCCATCTTCATTCACCTTGAAGGGGCCTAAATATTCAGAGTTAGTTATGGAAATGTTACTTAACACAAATCAAACTATTACTCATATTTTAAACTGAGGAGACTGAACAAAAGCTATACTAACATGATACTAAGATTCCACACTGGAAAAGATAGATGACATTTACTCAGCAACACCACAGCTTCTCTATATTTAATGATACACATTACAGAACCCACTAACATGTACCAAGAAAGTGATCTATTAAGCAGAAAATTGGTCAAGGTAATAATACTAAGGGTTTGTAATTTAACCTTTGAAACTTCACTATTATAGAAAGGCATTTATAGATGAATAAACACAGACACACTGGTATCTGAATGGGCCCATACATAATGCTAGGCCATACTTCTCAGGGCAGCTAAAACACACAGTATAATTTCTGCACAATTGTCTACAAGAAGAAACAATTTACAACAGAACATTTACATTTCCATGCATTTAAATACAGAGCTTACTTAAATATTATAAGCATAAGGATGTTTTCAGGCAATTCTTTCTGTCTATGCAATTATTTTTACATTATTTCACATAATTTTTGTGCATGTGTATATATAAACACACTCGAGATTACAAATATATGTAGCTATTAAAGAGAATATATAAACAAAGACAGTGTGTATTTATGATTTATGTCCAATTTCAAGTGGGCCAGATTTCAGATAGCGTAAACTATTTACTTGCATCCTGAAATCTTGGCATTCTTAAACAAGAGACAGCTTATCTTCAAATCTTTAACTGTTGTTAATATGATTTCTATAAATGTGTAAGCTAATTATACGCGACTATGACCTAAAAATTACTGAGCAGAACCATTTCAGTTTCTATAGCTAGTAATATCTTGGTTAATAAGCTTCAGTAATGTGGGGTCACTTAATTCCAATTGGAGCAATTGGTGGAAGAAAAAGTCACTCTGTAGAACAGAGACATTTCATTCATCCTGCCTTGCAAATATCAAGCCTTAACCCTTTCAGCTGCACTTCAAATTGTCTTATGTATCAGATACATACATATTTAAATATTTTACACCATTGAAAGACATATTAACATTGACTATTAAAATACCTGTATAGAGTTGGGAGCAATAAATGCTAATTAACTGCATTTCTAAGACTATACAACCTCATCTTGAAAAACAAAGTTTCCATTTCCTGAGGTTTCCCAAGCACCTTCCAAGAATATGAAACTGTATGTTTGTATTTCCTATGATACAACAAGTCTACCAGCCAAGTCACAGTAGGCATGAGTTTGATCCATTTAAGAGGCAATCTTTACAGTTAATATTAGAGATGTAAAAGCCCTGGAAAAGACAGAGTTAAGTGGCATAATAATTAAAAGCAGGACTTTATCTTCTAGGAAGATGCAGATTTTTATCATCTGGAGAAGATCCATACCCACGACAGTAACCTTGTTCTGGGCACCATGTGCTGGTCACCAAGCTTGGCATTTCATTTGCAATAAATGTTACATGTACTGGAAAAGACAGTTCACGATCTCTAAAAGTGGTTCATGACGTTACCCTATAGAGATATAAATAGAGCCACCGCAATTTTTTTTAGTAGAAACCCTTTTATGTTTAGACAATTTGGATTGCAATACTGGAAATACAATTTTATAGATGTCATAATGAAACAAATGGGTACTTGCTCTGAAACTAAAAATATTTCTTTTATTCACCATTTCCAAGGATTCACAGAAATTGAAACTTGCTGAAAACAATTCGCAGTTCTGAATGGCAACTGAACAAATAACCTTGCTAACTGGCTCCTTCAAGATGGGTTCAATGTCCTTCTAGAGGATTTTTGAAAACTGCAAAGTGCTTAGAATTTTATTCTTTTTTATAGCAGTAGTTTTGGGTTACACCAAGGTGGAAACTTTTTTGTGCATTTCCCCAAAAGATCCACCTCACCTCACTGCCGCTGCCTGCTATCGCTGTGCCCAGGCCTGCGTGCAGCAGTCATCATCACAGACTTTGAGCATGCTGCATACTCTGCAAGTCCCCACTTAGGAAACCAGAGCCTGAAGTGTAAGTACAGGGTATGTCTTGTTGATCAATCTGCATTTCAAAGACCAACAGGTCCTCCTTCCAAAAAGCAGGAAGCAGTAAAGCCCAACACTACCAATTTAAGAACAGTGAAAACAAGGGAATTTCACTCTCATCTAAGCCTCTATGAAACCAAACTAGCATAGAAGCTTCGTTAAAAACAGATTTTGGACTGCAGAATATGGATTTTATCTAATCACTGTTTTTAATAAAACCATGCTTACAAGTGTCATTTTAATAATGAAATTATATAAAATAATCCCTGATCAGCACCCCTTAAGAGAATGAAACAATACAACTTGAAAATGTAAACATTCCCTGCCATTGGCTGGCACATGCAAACACTGAAATAACTAAAACTGAATTTTATTTCAATAACAGTTTGGGGTTTTTTTCCCTACTACCTTCAAATAAGCAGGAATACACAATACTAAAAAATTTTTCAAGACAGTCTTATTTTAAAGTGATTGCTTCATCCTTTAAAGATTGCCTATGGTTTCTAAATTAACAGAGCTCTCTGAAATCTTACCACTACAGCATAGAATTTAACAAAAGAGGTAAGGGGGAAGGGTAGGTGCATTTTTATGTAAGAGCAGATTTTCTGGATGCCAGTTACAGAAAAGAAGTAGCAGAAATAGAGGCAGAAGTCAAGTTTATATGCTTAGATGAATTGCTGAGGTGCAATCCAAGCAGTCACAAAAACGTTTAGGAATAAAAATTTGTCTATGATACAGAAAATAGTTTGGTAAAAAACCGTACTTCAGTCCTGTGCAGCCAGACCTTAACCTCATAAAATGGTGTAAACTTTACTGAATGAAATGGGGTAATGTCATGTTACATTGCAGAAATATCTGCCTGCTATACTTTTAGATACCTATAAAGTTGTTTGTTGCTACAGAACAGAAGAATAATGGCACATAACCACGATACTAGTTTACAAAACAACATTAAAATGAACTTTATATAATCACTGGGCCTTATTGTATCACACAGAGCATGTAAATATAACATGCTTACAGCTGGAAAGATTATTTTTTTTAATTAAATGACCACTCAGGGCTTTATAGTTTTGGAACTGAAGCATGTCCTTCTTTATTGCCAAAAGACAGTGTATTTAAAATATGCCGTTTTTAACATCACATTAAAAAAAAAATTAAGACACAAACAAATTATGATATATATATATATAAAATGCTTGCAGCAATACCTCATTTTAAACTTTAACTTCAATACGTGATATACAAATAGTTTTACTGCATGATTATTTTCAGTGTTCAAAAGCAAAGTTTTTACTTTGTAAATTTTCATCTTTCATTAGAACTGAATGATAACATTACCTCAGTGACCCCCTTCCTTCAGTCATCTTTTTGATGCTTTTATCAGTAAGTATCAGTACTGGAGGCCACAGTAACAATTTACAGAATTTATAAAATGTTCTGTATTTTTCCTTATGCTGTTGTTTTCTGAAAGAGGGTGGGGGGGATTCATACTCTATTTCCGAACCTTTTCTCCTTGGTGTCTATGTTCCAAGCACAGTTATCAGAAAGAGGTAAGCCCCAAATTTCTGTGATGGGGACTGAAGGCACAGGATGAGATTCAGAATTAACACAAGTAAAGCAGGCAAACAAATGCATTTTCCCTAACACTGCAAATGACAAGCATAAACTTAATGGTAATATAAAATCTTAAATTTGATAGATAAAATGAAACAGCTCATGAAGTACTACCTGCTTTCTGGCCACCCAAATGACTGTGTAAATCATCAGAAAGTATTTGCACTATAAATATTTGAATTACAGTTTAATTTTAAGCTAAATACTTTAAAGTCCACAGAAGTGCCAGGAAGGCACTTTTATGACATTCCATTATTTCCTTTATTGCCCTTTCCAGATTTTCACACGCACACTGTAACATCTTCAGCATAACTGTCTTCTGCTAGTTGTTTTCTGCACAAGTGGCTCATTTTCATGTCACATTTAGGTCTTATTTTATACTGCTTTTTGGAAGAAAGAGTAAGAAGTACGACAGTGTAAGATTCATAAGATCAGTGTGTCGTAATAGTACACTTTCCAGCTTTGGCCCTGTGTTAGTTACCTATTTCCTGTCACAGAGTAACAGAGCATGCAGCGTGCCAAGATATGGTAATGTCAGGAGTTGTAAGCATACTAACAGTAGTAGTAGGTTGTGAGAACATAAAATGCCTTAAAATAAACTATTGAAGCTGCTTCTAAGAGAGGCAGAAAGGCAATTCTCAAATCTACAAATGCCATGCAGAAACAATTTTCTCATTTCTAGGCTCTGAAAAATGCCTTCTTGAAACCATAGAGAAAGGACATCAGACAGAGAACAGATACATCACATCTGCCCATTTCTGAGAGATTCCTAGTGAGGAGACAGCATGCAAAGTAGCAAAGACTAACCACTAAAGGGGATCACACCAGTCTGAAACAGCTGAATGCTCATTCCAGAACCATACTTTGAAAAAGTGCAATTTCTAGGGAGACCTAATAGTTTTATATTAACCTTAAGAAAACCCTTCAAAGTGCATTTTCTAAGAAAAACTTAGCATTACGGATTCTGATAAAAAGCATGTCACAAAACAAACCAGCTATTTTTTCCAGGAAGCTTATTCTGACTGAAGCTTATTCTGATATGAAGCATTCTCTGATATAATCCCACCTGCAACTATGAATTATACTTCTTGCTGTAACCTAAGAAAAAAGATTGATTATGCACTTTTCCCCTCAAGCTTAATACACCTGTAAAGATTTTAAGTTTCTCTTCATCTAAAATTCTAGTTCTAGTAAAGGGTTGAACGGCATCCATTCTGACAGACACTGTGTTTTCCAGACCAAATGCATTTAACCATTGCTTGACATGTTGTTTTTTTCTTTTATTTTCTGTGGCACATCTGTGTGCACTGCAATGGGATTTAGATTACTTAATCAATAACAGGTTATGAAGCACATCATTAGGAATGGAGTTTACTTGAAGGGAAGAGGCCATCAAAAGCTACTAGTGCAATAGCATGGTCAGCAGCTCACCCTCTTGCTGCCCAAATAATAAATTATTTCAAGGGAGAGGCATAGAGAGTAAGTACAGTACCTGGGTCTAGCATCAAAATGCTGGAATACTATATATTTGTAGTTCATGAATGCTGAATTATTATTAAGAAAAAAAAAAAGCTGTATTTAACAAGTTACAGTGTGAGAGAAAACAGCAAAGACCTTAATTTCCAAAACACAACTCAAATGTTAAAAGGAGAATCATTAATGTATACAGCCTGCGTATTTTACCATTTGTGGTACGTTTTTTAGCAGATTTCATGAAGAGTGAGGAATGACTATTTAAGCCGGAAAAACACCTTAATTTTCCAGTCAAAATTTGGAGGTTGTTGAGCAATATCTGAGACCAGCTTCTCTGGTATAAAAATACTTTTACATAAATAAATACCACATTTTATAGGACAAATCTTGAACTAACTCTTTAGGACTCTGTAGCATTAGCAACAATGTAATGGCAGCCATACAAAGTAAATCAACTCTCCTACGGTTTTCCATGGTGTGATTTTACAGCACTGTGACACTGCAAGCCTGCTGGAGAAGGGAAGTGCGTGTATGTGTCTGTATGGCATTGAAACATTTTATCACCATGATAATAATACCAGCTGCAAAGACTTTTGGACTCTATCCCAGCGACAGGTTGAACTATCTTCTGGGAGAGGGGAAATAAATATAAGCTTTAAAAGCTTAACATTGCTTGGTTATTGACAACATTAATAGGATGTGAACTTTCCTGCTGAAAACAGTTTGCAACTGCTTCAAGGATAAGTATGTAAGCTTCACCTCAGAATTCATCTGTTAGAGAAACACACATTTGCACTCTATTATCTTTTAATTACTTTTTATTTTTTTTTTTTGTTTTTTGTGTTTTTTTTTTTGTTTTTTGTACTGTCAGAAGGCACCATATACATGAGGCTCTCCTAGAACAGGACAGATTGTTAGGCACTTGACAGCTGCAGTTGGATGTTACTGCTCCACTTTTTCTCCCCTTCCTGTCCCTGTCCTAGGCTACCAGAGGATAAGGGTGGAAAACAAAGTAATCTACGACATAGTACCTCAATTGACCATTTGCAGAATACAGGACTAAACACACACAATTTGATGCAGAAGAGAGCTGGAGAATACGCATCCTCACAGGGCTTCCATTAGTGTTACAATTTGCTTCTACTCCTTTTACAAGCCTGCTTACACCTGGTGAATTTCTAGGTGATGTCATAGTTTATGATATCTGTCTTATTTACTTATGAAATCTTCCATCCAGCTATTTTACTAATGCCTAACAATACTAATCTGTAACAGGACTGCCTAAACTCATTTCTTCAGGATAAACTGCATTAGCACAAGACATTTTACAGGTTAAAGAAAATAGTATGATGTGTTAATGACATGCAGCACACTTTTTTGATCTCCAAAAAGGCAGTTCAGCACTATGACTCCTATAACATAGAGCATGCTTCCTAAAAGTAGCATCAAAAATTTTAAAGGATCAGTTAGTAAAAAATCTTTATTGTTTAAAGTGACTGTTTCTACTCAACTTTTGGATAGATATAAATACACATAAAAGCCTTTCTGTCCTATTCTGGACAGAATCTGAGAATTTCTTTGAATATGCATGTGCCTGCTTAACTAGGGCATCCAATAAAGTCATGAAGATATGTATTTTGTACTGGGAAAACCACAAGATTTATATATGAAACAAAGATTTAAAAACCAACAGGAAAAGTACTAAAAAGAACCAAAAAGTTCAGAAATGACAATTCTACTGTTCCCAAATTCCTAGCTCTCAGAGGCAGTCACTTGGATTTCAAGTTTTCTACACTATAAAGAGATAGTTTAAATTGCCTCAGCACTGGCTTACTCTTTTAAGTAATTACAGTAAAGTGAAGTACCCTTCAGTGTTTCTCAAATAAGAAAATAGTTTGCAGACTTGGAAATTCTGTTCATCTTTAGTATAAAGTAAATGAGACTTGAACCAGAAGTAATTCCTCAGTATGTGATTAGTTTTATGTATATCTGATATATAAATGTTTTCTATCATCCTTCTTCAAAGAACACAGGGCTAAAAATACATTAGAAGGGTATTGAGGTAAGTCTGCCCCTGGCCAGCCTGCAGTTTGTCACCAAAACAAGCAGATTTATGAGCACCGTAGAATATACAAAATACTTCGTACATTTTTGGTGTACATACATATTCAAGTTCTTTATCAATCTTTTAGGTTGAAAACCAGTATAGAATTCTACAACCATAACATAAAGAGAATAATGAGGGCTTCAGAGGGTTATTTTTCAATACTGCTTTATGTTTTCACTTCATATGAGGAAAAAAAAAAAATCTGTGGACCACAGTGTTTAGACTGAAGTATTTTACTTCATCTAAGTAATTTATTAACCTATTGCTGTTCCTTTTCTCCTGTCTCATGAAATACTCAATATTTGTTCAAGAACAGCACTAGATTTTTTAGTCATCTAACTTTTGGTATTTTATGGCAATTTCCTTTTAAAGTAAGTAGTAGAAAAATAAACTGATCATCCTCAGGAGAAAGATCTGGGGGAAAGAGACAATGTAATTGAGGTTATAAGGAAAGCTGGCTGCTACCCAAGAATTCTACCAGCTGAACCACTGAATTAATTGTTGGCTTGAATTCTCATTATATATGGTACTGTAAAATTATACTGCCCAATTAGGTTGGTAATCTAATATTCTAACTACACCTTAAGATTTTTTTGTATAGTAGCCAGCAGGGAATTCTAAGAACTAATTAGTCAATTTGAATCCTTGTTCATTGTTTTAGTAACTTTTAATGCCAGTTTTTGTTATTTGCTGCTGTCTTAACACAGAATGCATTTTAATTCCTCCCTTCCCTCCTATTTGAAGAAACATGGTGGGAGAATGTCATATGAGTGATATGAAAATATTTTGACACAGGCTATGAATGATTCATTAATTCTTGGTCAATAATTCAAAATTAGGTTTCCAAGCTGGTAGTTACAAGTTTTCAGCTTTCACTGGGAAAAAATTAGAGACATGTTCAAGAATGTGATGCAGGCCTGGTAATTCTTAGTTGCACAACAAGCAGTCTAATACACTTTTGTGAACAATCACTGGAACTTTCTCAGATTGCATTTGTTTTTGTAACAGCACACCTTTCCAATCCCTCAAATAGCTGCCTCTTAAGTAATGGTTTAGTTCAGCATTTGGGCAGAAGTTAGACTCAATGCATTAGTCTGCTAGGGCCAACACGGTTACAAATGTGTTTCCAAATGCTTGCTGACAACATGGTAAATGTCTCAAGTCTGTTATCCAGCTTTATCACAGAACACTGAGGTTCTTAACGGCAGTGGGAATATAAGGTAAATGAAAACTGTCAATTCAAAATGACTTTTCCTTATATAAATTATACTCCATATGAACAAATGGATTGGTACTTGTTTTCTTCCACACTTGGTCAACAACTATACTTCTCCATTCTGAGCTTGAGTGTCAGGCTGAAAGGAGTAGTAGTAGGGAAGAAGGAAAAAAAAACAGTGTACAAGAAAAGGAAAGAATACTTGAGCTATTTTCTCCTCTTGCCTTGCTGAAACAGACCAGTACTCTAAATATACTGTAAACAACCCTTTGGCTGCTACTGCTGTGAAATGATCCTATTAAATAGAATAAAAACTTAGCCTAATACACATTTTAATGTAAAAATCTAAAGAAAATGGTGCTAGAAAATCTAGAGAGTAAAGGATAACCACATACTGTAGATGTGAGAGTCTTGGCTGAAGTCTTTTCTGTCATCAATGGTTTTACAGTCCATTGATGAACACAGTAAACTTTCACAGAATTACTAATAATTAAACACCACACTAAGAAGAAATAAAATAACATAACTTGTTCTCTGCTTTGAGTAACATAAGAATATACTCCACTTCCTAATATAAGCATAAATGTTGCACCATACGAGACCACTGACCAAATCACCGTTCTGATCAACGTATACCGAGCAAACATTATAAAATCTGAAAGAATTTAAATAGCAGGAGATACTAACCAGCACATATAAGGGTAGCAGGATCTGTTTTGCAGTGTTTCCAACATAACTAAATAGATTCCTGTCATGTTGTTTCCCAAGTATGAAAAGCACAGTGCCCAAGATTACACACAAAAACTACTTGTTAAATAATATCTGTGCTTTTACACACACTGTTCTCTTAGAGGTTCACATATTTCAGTTATGAAGGCAGCTTTTCCTGGAAGCTTTGATCAGCAATCCTATTGTCTCTTGATGCTTAGCTATCGGGGGTTTTTTTTAGGGAGGAAAGAAAGAAAGCCGCTTAATTTCCAATCTAACACTATAAACCCACTCAGGTCAATTTGAAATGAACTAGCATGGGCACCTCAGCAGTGCCACAAGTCCTACACAGGTTACCTAAGCCCATTTCAGTGCCTGTATACTTACACAACGCTGAGTAGATATGCCCTAAAATGTGAAATATCTTGCAGTCTCCAGACAATGCCTAATAATTGACAGTGCAGATTTACCACATCAGATCCTGTATACTTAGTATAAATAAAAATCCAAAGATGTGTGAATCAGAAAAAAGCAGTTCCCTGCCTCAATTCCTGTGCTCTGATATCGCTAATGGTAGATTGTAGACAAGACGCTCCCTGGAGCCACCTGCAGCTCTGTTTTCAGCCCCCCTGCTGAAAAGGAGTCACAGTTTAATGACCCTGCTCACCTCTGCTTCTCTTACTGCACTCCTGCACCTCCCTGAGGCAGCTTGATGCAGCCCCCAGCAAGTGAGGTCAAGCCCAAGGCCATGTTCAGTTGAATGATGCACTCCCTGGGGCTGTCTTTCAGGGCTGGTGAAGTCTCTGCAGCTGGAAAATGTGACAGGATATGCACCTCTGTGTGTGTTTGTGTGTGTATGTACTTCTGCACAAGCAACAGACAGGAACATGCATGATATTAGCTGGTCATGTGCCAGCATCGTGAGACAGCTGCACTACTACTTGTTGACCTTGCGCTTTCCAAAGAACCTCTAATAACAATTTCTTTAAATTCACAGCCTATATTAAGCAGGTGGCAGGGCAACTGCCTCCCCTCTTCTTATTTGCAGGAGAAGAAAACACAGCATGGATTACGTAGTCCCTCAACCCCTATGAATGTAACCAAGCACACACGAGACAGAAGCAGTCCTGATGTTTGTGAGAGATAGCACAAAGAAATATTTCTGTTGCCTTTTTGAATCAGGGCTTTGGCCCTTGCACAAAAATTAATCCAGTCTCCCAGTAAGATTCTTTTCCTCAATACTTTGAGAATTTGCTCTTTTACATTCTAATGAATTTATTTAGCACATAAATTTGGTGAAATTATTTTAAATTTACACTCCTCTAATAATAGTCTGAAAGTGGAAGACTTCTATGTGCATCATCTCTTTTTTTAGTCTGAAAGTAGAAGATTATTCTATGTGTATGACCTTTTTTTTCCCCTGAGAATACAGAAAATAAGTGAAGTTTATTTGGATTAAACAAACAAGGTAAAAATAAGCTTCCCTACTTTCCCTTTAAAAGCAGTATTATACCAATACTGACTTTTTAAGAATGTAGCTGAAATCCCTCTTCCATAAAGACATAACTGTCAAGTCTCACCAAAATTATGATTTTTCTGTAGTTTTGCTTTGAAAATGTACAAATACATGTACATATATAACAAGTTGATAATAACTACTCAAAATAAATTCTGACTGTGTCCTATTACGGAAATGCTTGGGGAAAATGTAATTAATAATAGACAAGTTGTACATTTCTTTCACTATTTCCGCGTATTTCACCCAAGTGTGATTTCCTGTCTCACCCTTGTATCAGGCAATTTTGACCACTCTGTGGGTTCCAGACTTACATATTTCAAGGTACTTACTCATTTCTTTCTGAAAAAAAAAAACAAAAAAACCCAACAAAACCCCAACATTGAATACTGACATAAAATGATTGCTGTGGAAAGCATATTTCCCCTTTACAAGTGAAGTGGAATTGATGTTGACTTTTCCCAGTATCACTACAATTCTGAAAGTGTGTTTCTACTGCTACACACGAACTACCTTACACAGAAGACAGCTATTGCCCTTTATGCTAGCCAAAAAAATCCCAAACAAACAAAAAAAACCCCACAAAAAAACCCGGAACACCAAAACAAACCATAATCAATAAAAATGTTATAACCTCATTTTTGCTATTTAAATAAAGATATAAAAGGACCTTATGATGCAGGTATGGATACGCTGCCAAAAATTCAAGCCTAGCTCCTCGGTATCCTTTCCCTTGAGAATTACTTTCAGAAGTATTGAGGCCTGGAACTTCCATATGCTGAAAAAGAACTCTCAGGTTTGAACTTGCTCAGTTCTACTGAAGGACAGCAATTCCTGCAAAAAGGTCAGGTTTGGGGTTAAGTTCCCACTGTGACAGTGACAAATCTGCCACACTGCAAAACTTGCCAGGTCTTCCAGGTGGGTAGGGTTACCTGACAGCATGAAGTAATTCCTCTGAACTAATTAAAGTACTTTGAAGCCAACTGGATTCTGAGGAAGAGGTAAAAAGCAGTACTTTTTACTAGACTATAATAAAAATACTTGTTATTTTCCTGATTCTCTTGAAAGATACCATTGTGAGCAGCAGGAAAAGATAAGACATATCACAGAGAATGCCAACAGTGTTTTAAGAAATAACAGGAAAATATCTTCAAAAAAAATACTTGCAAGTGTAGCTCATTCTAGCTAGTCCAGTTTGTGCTTCTCAAGGAACAAAGGAAATAAAAGTCCTGGTATAGATGAGGGATGAACTTAGTGCATTGGGCAGACACTGACATGTGAAACAATCTCAAAAAAATGAGAAAACCATGCTGTCTTGGATGTTGATGTACAAGAATGGCTATCTGTTACAAACTTGTTGATCTAGAAGAAAGGCTAATCTGGCCAAAATTAGATTCATAATTTTCAGGCTGTGCTGTTGACTGGGCTGAGTGGATTGCCTTCCAGAGCACTGGAAGGAAGCATCGATCACAGCTGGGACATACTTGGAAAGCTTGAGTGAATCACACCTCAGAAATCAGCTACAAAAGACCTGAATGCCTGGCTTCTGTCTTGAAAGCACTGTAGAAACACAGTCCTGACAGACACGTGTTTAGAGGGCTCTAAAACAGACACTTATTTGAGGACTCCCAGCACCTGGCACATGCCATCTGCAGTTTTGCTGATATCACCACAAGATCAATTCCTATTTCAGCATTGTGTGGCATTTTATTCTAATCACTCTGCCCACTTCCCTAGCCCAGCAGTAGTATCAAAGCAGAAAAATGGGGGAAAGGAGAAGAGGAAGGCTGAAAACCTGACTAATCTATATCAATAGTGAATATACAGACAACCAGCTACCACAAACTCTTGGCAGGAAAAGTGTCCATGCAGATTAACATATGTCCACTGGTTATCTCACATGCTGTGCCAGATGAAAAATTCTACCTTTTGCAAACATCTGCCCCTAAAATGTAATGGAAGGGCTTCTGTCACAAAGTGGACAGTAAACAATTAATGAAACCAGCACAATGCCACAGGGACCACGTCTACAGTGTAAGCTGTGCTTCCATTAAAAGGAACAATACAATTACAATACTGTTTCCTATATATCACCCTCTCATCAGACATCATTTTCAATGCATGCATCAGTGAAGCTTCACAACACCCTCAGAATCCAGAATATTTAAATTTGAATTTGTATTGCCACCCATTTGACCATTCCACAACCAGTTTCTCAAGAGAATCTCATTGCAAATTTGGTTCCAAATTTGATTTTTTTGTTACTGTTTAAGATCAGTGTAAATGAATGAAGAATTTCTCTCATATGCGAGAGGTGTCCATAAGATTCAAAAGAAAAAATACTAAAAACTAATAATTTCATACTGAGAGAGAATATTCTGGATTGAGAAGTGTCTCCATGTAAAGAGATAAATTAAAATGTACTGATATGGCTATTAATTATTCCTCTATATTCAACTATTGGGACCAATATATGAGTGTCAAGCCAGATATATTTATTTTAGACTTAGCAGTTTCAATCTTTGCCATTCCTAGACAAATTGATATACTAGATTGAGAAAGCAGTTGATTTTTTTCCCACTAAATTCCAGTATTTACATGAAGAATGCATTATTAAAAGGATGAGTACTAGCTTCACTCTTAAAATGTCAAATTATTGACTATTTTACAAGACTTCAAAGACAAAGAAATTAATTAAATTACATTCTCAGGCCTTCATCTAGTGGTTTGCACAGTCAGCTAGAGGTATTCCCTACTGTGAGACAACTATTGTGTGCAGAATTAAGTTCATATCAATTAGATGGGAATGTTTTTTAAAATGACAACAGCCACAGCACAGAGAAAAGTGATCATGTTCTGGGAGAAATTCTACTCCTTCCAGAGAAACTATTGCTTTCCCTACATTAAACAGGCATTTGCTTTCATAGTAGCAGGAAGAAGCAAACCATGAGCACAAAACAACACATAAGTTAAAAGTGAACTTCATGAAATCTGAAACTTGAATACTTTCATTGCTGTTGGCATAGGGATATCTAACAGGGGTAGGGGGAGAATTTTAACAGCTAAGCAGGAGTGATGGGAGCAATTCTCACAGCATAACAGACATAGGTAGAATGGGTTAAAACTGCTCCCCATATATGCCATTCTCTCATGCCTCCAGTAGGATTTTTAACCACCAAATAAACCAACCAGATACAAGGATTAAGAGACTAACCTGTGTTCACAAATATGGAATATTATCTCTAATATTGATGCTACAGAGTACAACCAGGACAGCTTGGAATGAACCTTACAAATATATATGTTGGTTTGGTTATGGAGGAAGAGAGACAGAGTAACATTACGTAACTTCAAGAATGATTATAACAATATCATGATCAGTGTAAAGACTATGTTTGCTTTTATCAGCATTGGGATCTCATGTGAAAAAGAACAAAAGATTCTAAGAAGAAATATAAGATATTATCATAATAACCCATGAGTTATTATGATAATAATTCACTATCCATTGTGATGGTGCATCTCTGCTGGTGATTCTTCAAGTGACATTAAACCACTCATTCGCAACAGTCATGGAAAGACAAAATGAAAACTTGCTAAAAAAATAGTATAAGATATAAAGGAAAAAAAAATGATATCAAGACTTCAGAATTTGTAAAGGGGTTGTTACAACATTTAAAGAATTTTTCAAGGAGAAGAGGTGGTTTACCCTACCAAACAGGCAGAAAGTTGGAAGTAATCTCTAAGTCTGTAGGATACAATAGTATAACTGTGGCAAAGAAATTCCTCTGCTATTCCCAATTTCTTGCTTGTCTGAAGAAAACAATCAAAACATTCAGTATCCTTAGCAAGACTGGAGGGAAAAAAAGGACACTGGTTTTAGGGCACAGGTTAAAAGCCTTAACATTTCTAGGAAGCACACTTTACTCAACCAGCACACCATGATGATATGAAAACACAGAGAAGCTTCTTATTCTCAAAACACAAGAATAATTATATTATTTTTTTGTTAAAAAGCTGAAGAACACATTGCTTAGTACTGTAATTCAGCATCGTTCTCAAAATGACATTACATGCAGGTATACGCAGGCATATATACATATATGTATATATTTTCTAGACCAGGACAATAGACTAGAATGAAAAATTGAGTCAGTGAAGAGCGCAAAATCATACAGTTTACTTTTGGTAGCCAGTTTTGCATTTTTTATATAACAAAAAATGCTAAGAAAACATTTTTATTTGCTGAGAAGCAAACCAAACAAAAAGAAACAGGCATGTAACAATACAGCCAACTAATTCATTCCTAAGGGAGAAGTCTTAGCCAAGAGGGAGAAAAACTGGCTAAAGAACCCAACAAGAGACATGAGACTGTAAATCAACCATTTAAAAACAGCTCTGAATGACACTGTTGGCTAGATTTTCCTTATTGCCATGCAATGCCTTCTCCTATAATGCTACTGACAATCATCACTGGGAAAGTTGGCTAATGACTAATGAAAGGCATTGCTTGTCAAAGATGGCATGATGACAATCTGCCCTACCTCCCCCATTTTCATACTTTCCCCAACACATTGCTGTTTTTCTGATTTGTGTAATAACCCTTATATCATTTAAATATAATCATATGTGAGAGAAAGCAATCTTTCCATAGCATGCATAAAGAAAACATGAATATTAAAACAAAAGCAGATGATTGCAAATTACTTGAAAGAGCAAGTGATTAAGCTTAAATGCTTGTAATTTAAAAGGCACAGGGAAAGCACATTCGCCTACACACTTCCAGAGCTCTCTTGAGTAAATACAGGCCAACACATCTCATTAGATATTTTTAGTGTTATTTATCCTATACAGAGTACTACAGAAGAAACATGTCCAACAAAAAAATCCTTGTTTTCTACAGTGGCCAAATTTTGATGGCATGTGTTCATGAGTACTACATAAATACTACAAAGATCAACAAAAAATAACTTTGAACTGAGTATCTGATACACATTTCTTTTAGGTCAGGCTGCTATTTGAATATATTTAAGCACTGAGCTCTGCATGCTGTTGTTATGCAGTAAAATATATTTAAAGCCACACATACCCCTGAGAGTAAGAACAACAGCCTTTTCTTTCATTTTAGTGCAGAATATAATTTCACACATCACTATGCATATTCAGTATTGGATATAGTTTTCTGTCAGCATTTTTGTCTTTTATATTTCTATTTTTCTTTCTTGCAATATCCAGATGTATTACAGGAATGTGATTTACATACAGTATGGCAATACATACACTCCTTGCTAACTTGCTTTGTCCTAATTATTGACTGCAGCTGGATCACATCTCTCACTTGGTCCCAGCAGAATACTGTGGCAAAAGTGCTGGAAGTCACAGTAATTAGTCACAGTCTGATAAGAGCAAAAGATGCATTTGTTTGAAACAATTTATTTTTTTTTTCTTAAGGGAACACAAACTCCCGAACACAAATTGCAACAAAATTCTCTTCATAAGGGAGTTAGTTGATTATCTCTGTGGGGACACTGAATATAATATTCACAGAGTACACTTCTGGGAAGAATCTCAGAGTTGGCTACAAAAAAGGAACAGGAGAATTTCAGTGGCATGCAGGTGCATGGATCTGAAAATGACATTCACTACTTCACCACCACAGCTTGTCAATTCTCTTTGAAATAAGAAGTGATAATTCAGACTATACACCGATTACAGTCAGTATTCAACATACTGAGAATTCAGCCTAAGTAAATATATGTGTTCAACTGACCATTTAGGACTCTAAGAAGAAAAAAATTCCTCTGAATGAGCTCTATGAACTCTGTCTGTAAAGGATTTGAATCAGAGTAAGTTTCTCTTTAATGATTAAACTTCAGGTTTAGACACATGTGAAAGTCAAGAGGTTTCATTCAAAGTGCTTTGAGTCAGATTTTACATCTTCATCACCAAATTAATATTGAGCTGTTTTCTTTACTACTGATCTAACTCTAGGTGTCTGTGTAGAGGAACTGAAGCATCCTAATTAGTAGGATAAAGAAGCCTATCTACTATGACAGTAAATCTAGACAGCATTCCTCAGAATTACAAATTACATGCACATTTGAAATTAGCAGGAGTAGTTGCATATTCTTTTTCCTTCTAACACTCAGTTCATGACTGATAACTCTCAGTGAAGGTGCATGTTATTATGGACCTTTCTGACATGCACTGGAGAGGTTCTTGACCTTGCTTGTCCAAGAGGATCAACAGCTCTTCTGGAGAAAGATTCACTTTTTTTTTTTGGGTGATGGTTTCAGGACTCTTATTGCATATGTGAAATAAAGTCATGCCTCCCTACTCAACCTCCACTGGCTGGCTTTTAAAAGATATCTCTGATAGCATCTCCCTCTCATGCTTGGTATTTATCCTTTTACTGAATGCTTTAGAGTACTGCTGTCATCCAGTTTAAGGAAGGGTCAAAGAAAGTGGTAAAACTGCCATAAACATTGTGACTCATATCGACATGCCCAGAGAGATGTCATGTACCAAACCCAAATAACCTCCAGGCTTAAAGAATTGATTTTTTTTTATTATTTTTTTTTTATTTTTTTTTTTAAAGAATAATCCCTGCTTTTCTTAGTTATCATTATCTTTCTGAAACGTCTGTCAACTGAGTATATCCATGCACAGTAACACCATTATGGAAGTGTGAAATATTGAAATACCCTTCCACACAGACTGACGTCAAAGGTGGTCAGATTTGGGGGCACTGTGAGAACACCTAACTTCCACTGAGTTCACTAGAGTTTTATAAAGCAGAATGTGCATCAGAACAAAGGGACAGATTCAAATATCAAAGGGTTTCACAACAATTCCTGTGATCTCAAACCACTCTCCACCTGTCACTGAAATACAGGAAGAACAACACCTCTGAGATCATGTATGTTCCTTTAAAAGAATTTAAGATAGAGCAGAGCCCAGCTCCAATCAAAAGCAAAATATTGGTCAGTGAAAAAGATTATTAGCTTAAGACATTTATCTTGCAAAGGAATATCCTAAAGACCTTGATAGTATTAGGAAAGAAACAGAAGTATTTTTTTATCATTCTCCTTCTGGAATTACTGCAACTATACAGTTATTTGTATTCAATATGGGCTTTTTATTTTTATTTTCTAATCTTTGGAAATCCTTTCTGTTAACATATGCTAATGCACAGGATGAAACAGATTACAGGCTGAGCTGATAGTTCAGTTCTATATATTGTTCTGATTGCTGAATTCTTTCCCAGATAAAAGTTTCTTAAAGTGCTTATCACTTACTAAATTTTAAAGAGTCTGGGCTAGTAATTCCCATCACTCAAGCTGACTCTTTAAAAATCTGAAGTTGAAATAAGTTTGCATAATTTTGAGAATGGTGTCAAAGCAAAACACTCTAAGACAGAGTTCCCAAATCAACATCATCCAATTCACAATTTTAGTTTCTCAGAGTTATGAGGTTAGAGAATACTGCTCTTGGTTTCTTGGATATGCCCTCTGTCTTTCATATGGAAGGGAATATGAAATAACAAGTCACTGGAAGACCTTCTTCACTCAGCTTCGTGGAAGACATGTTGGTATTTGGCCTCTACATTTTCTTTTTTTTTTTTTTTTACAATGTGCAAAACAAACCTTACTTTCTTATGTCCCAAATGTGCTTACAATGTTGCAAGCAGCTGGCATTCTTCACTGGCATTCTCTCCTTCCACCACATGTCCAGGTTTTTTTCTGCAGTTCCTAATATCCTTTCCATCCCTTCCCTAACCCCAAATTATGCACTCACTTGGCAGATGCTCAAGCTGTGTGAAAAACGAAAAAGCACTTGTTTTAAAGACAAACTGAGCTGAAGCCAGAAGAAAGCCCATAGGATCCAGAGTTGAAAAGAAAAAAAGAGACAGAGCAGGAAGGCAAGAATAAAAGTGAAAGTATATGCATGCAGACACAGTAGATAAGAACATTAAGAAATCAGATGCAGTCTGAAGCTGAAAATTTTAAGAGAAAATGGAAAGAAAAGCTTGTAACTTGTAGACTTCCTGTTCTGGGACAAAACCAACTTTCTTTAGTCTCAGCAGCCACTTGCAAAATTTCTTAAATCCAAGCAAATCTCTTATCTTCTTTCTTGATGGGAAAAAAAAGAAGGTTTCATCAGAAATCCCTGAAGTTACAAATTCAAACACTGTCAAGAGAGGAGACACTGAATTTTAGGTACTTGGTATAACCCAAAAGGGATGAATCATAATGCAAAACCTGATAACCAGACGTTTTTACCTCTAGTGCCTCTTTGATTCAGTGACCAAGGATGGTACTGCACAGTGAATGATCACATCTGTGAAATGAGTGAACCTGCCAGCTCTACATATCTTTGATAAGTAGAAACTGGAGAATGTGAAATGGCTGAGACAATGAAGTTGTGGACCAGTACCAAGGAATCAGATCCTTGCTTCCACCATCAAGTTTCTAAATGCAGTGAAGCCAACACCCCCCAAGTTTTCAGAGCTATCAATGGGCCTATATATTTTATGTGTGCAGGGTTATGTGAGGCATTCAGGATTTGATTGGATAAAGTAACAGAATGGCCAAGATTGTGAACTAACTCATCTGAAATCATGCTTTGAAAATCACAAAACCAAAGAACAGTAAAAAAGCAATCTAGATTTAAAAAAAACCCAAAACTAAGCACTTTTGACAAGCTGAAGTGTTAGCACCCCCTTGCCTCAGTTTTCTCCATGCGAAATAGGCATACAACATTGTTGTGATAAAGCCATTATACTTGGGTGCATTTACTACAGCATATTACAGGACTCAGTTAGGGTTGCAAGAACTCTAATTCCACTAGCTTTAACCAAATTTCAAGCTGTAATCATCTTTCAGTATAGCTGTTGAAATGCAGTTTCTGAATACATTAGCATACTGACCTTAATAATGTGCCATTAAACTTTGCAATCCAGGCATATGAGATATACATGCATATACTAATAATATGCCCTGATAGGATCATCTTTGCATCATTACTGGTATCTGTAGACAAGAATTTGAGCTAATACCTCACAACAACACCCCCAGCCTGCCCACCCCCAACATTTTACCATCATGAACCAACAGAACTTCGTTCTTTTTGCAACAGGTTTCTAAACATATATGGCATATCTTTACTAAGATTTTCAAAATGTGGATTGCTTCTGATGGCTCAGAACGGAAGTGATTATTTATCTTTTGACAAACTGTGAGTTTCATACAAACCAACATGCTTTCAGGACTGCTAAGGAGAGGAAAAAAAAGCTGTTGTAATCTGATTAGAAAATTAATGAGATTATATATGGACAAATGCATATGATTTCTATTGAACTGATCAAAAAAGAGAAAATATCCATCTTGCCATTAATACCTATGAATGAAAAAGAATAAAAGTTTCTTTTTTCATGTGCTTTTCCAAAAACTGATAAGGAATGAGATCATATATCTAGCTGCAACTTCTGCTGAAGTACAGAACGACAATAGAATTAATAGCTCCTCCAAGTGACATAAAGTGATTATACAAATTGCCTTTGTAGTAGCACCATCAAATATTGTCTATATTCTACAAGAGCTGTGTGGAAGGACAAATAATTCAAGAACTCTAAAACTTAGAGCTGCATTAATGACAAAATGTCAGAGGTTCCAAGCAAAAATTTCTTACCCTACCTTTACAGAGTATCACCTGTCTATGAACAGGAAATTAATGAATTTTCTCACTGTCCTAATGAGAGAAGATGAAGATGGAATATCCCTTTCCTTTATTAATTTTTTAGCCAGGGAGCACTGTTTCAAATGACAAAGGTAAAAGAGAGAGAGCGCCAGAAAAAAACTAGTTTTCTCTTAGAGCAATAATCAGAGCAAAACTATGATGAAAAAAACCCTAAAGCTGAGGGGAGAAAAAGAAACACTAGCACACATTTTTAAGTTACTTCATGGTTTTAGTTAATGATAAAATATAAAGACAAAAAGTTGAGCTTGATAGGTAGTAGCTCAATTTTCATTCAAAAGAAAGACAAACAAATGGGGATCTAAACGATCCAAATTCAAGACTTGAAATAAACACAAAAATAAAACTAGAACTTCCTCCACATCCAACTTCTTCAACATCCAACTCATTTTGCATTAATGCCATTACCAAAATATTTCATTTTTCAGTGGTGGTCCTGACCACACATTTCATCTCTTTTTCCTCAAAGTTTCATTTTGTCTGCTCTTTAGATGAAGTTTGACTTCAACCCTTTATAAGAATAAGGGTTAGTCATTCACCTGAGATTGCATAAAGACTAGTAATAGAGGGGTTTTTGTTTGGTTGTTTTTAAAAAAAAAAAAAAATGTTCATTCTGCTACAAAACTAGATAGCCCTTTTAAATGGCCCTTTTAAAGGACACAGCTTCAAGTCCAAAAAGTGCTCTGAGAATCCCCAAAAATCCTCTTGAAAAACGCTCCTTACTGTTTTCATTGCAGATGGGCAAGGGAAGTTAAAAAAGACAAGAAACAACAACTAACGAAGCAACACAGAAACCAGTCCAGCTTTAAAGTTTAGGCCACATGAATGATTGTTTGATCCACTGCTTCCCTTTGGAGTCTATTGGAAAACAGCCAATTAAGAACACAGTGCTCAATGAAGATAAATGGATTGGGTTTTTTCCTTCTTAGAAGCACATCAAACTGCAAATTACAGTCACAGAATTCCAAACACTTTAAAATGGATATCTAAAATACAATTTTTAAAATGAACTTGCAAATTCGATTAGAGCATCAAGTATACTCTAGGTTGTGGGAAAGAAAACTAGAATCATGCATAGAACATTAATCAAACTAGCATGGCAACAAAATGTCACAGCATAGCTATAAAGTTTATTATTATCTAGTTATAAAATTAATGTTACAACCTCAGTCCACCAAAAGAACAGAATGTTTTCAAATTTGAAGTGAGACAGCAACCCACTTCTCTAGAATGACTTGCCTTGAAGACCAAACTGAATGACACAGCAGACTCTTTAAAGGCTGAGGATAGATATCAGAGCTCGTCAAAATTTGTGTTTCCTATAATAGAAAGTATTTTTTGAGCGGAAAAGACAGGTGACAGTCTTAGAAATTTTCCTTACACAATTCTCCAAGGACTGGCAGCTAAGGAGGTTTCTCAGTTATGGAAACCACCTATTTTCGCCACACTGCCAAACAGCTGTTCAATACAGCCCAAGCCTTGGAACATTCCCGGCTAGTAAATGAAGACATTTTCTACCTCTCACTAGAACTCCAGGGAAGATTGCAATTCACGCTTTGTAACTGAAAAACTTAGAGCATATTAATTAAAATACAAAGGGGCTATTTGAATGCACTACTTCTCATTACCTGAAGAAAATTAAAAAATTATAAAACCTAATAAAAACACCAGTGGGACCACTATAACCACAATCTTGGTATTTACATGAAGTAATATATGCCACAAAAGTCTGTAGCTTTTACATATGAAGATTATTCACATAATCCCCCTTCCTAAATATCCACATAACCATCTCAATACAGCTGCTACCAAAAACTGCTGACACTTGTGCTGACTGTGGATGTAATGTTATTACCTTTTAAACTATCTTTGTGATGGCATATCAGTTAGAATGTAATTATGTATTGAAATCCTGAACCAGATAAATACATGATTAGTAAAGACAAGCAAAGACAGATGGCCATGAAAAGTACCAGTTGTGCCACAAAATTTTACCTATTCAATATTTTGATCTTTCAGGAATCTGCCAAACTTCTGAAATCCCCACAGTACTTTAAACACTACAGACATGACATTACACAAAGAAGGATGCAAGCAAACAGCTTGCACTTTTACTACTGTTGTAGTTTTATTAAATGAGAAATATAAACATCCCACCTTTCATTCAGTTTGAAGTATAATACAGTTCAAAGGTGCTCTAGTTGAATTTTTATTTTCGAATTACTTCCTTTTACATTCATGGTGTAGAGAGTCAGCTATTTCAAACTTAAAGTAGATATTTTCTATCAGTCTTATTTTGAAAATTGTTTTTAGTTTGAACTGATACAGAAAAAAATTGTTTTACCAATGGATAGTCCCAAACGAGAATATATTTTAAGTTTGGTTCCTTGTAGTGAAAGGGGATTAGATGCTCTGCAAATAGTCCAAGTCAGTATTTTATACAGAGAAACATCCTTTAAAGCACAAGTAGCAGCCACCAGTTCTGATTTTTCACCAGTGGGAAGGAATACAAAGAATTATTTTTTTTTATTAGCTCCCAGGACCACACCAGGAGGCACACTGATACTTGCTTACAGCCTTTGCTGAATGGGGACGGCTGCCGGTCTTAGCTTTGAACTCTTCATTCCTATGGCTGGGCTTATTTTTGCAGTTACAGTGCAAATCACTTGCAATGTTCAAATCAGGCCAGAATCTACAGGCTTTCAAGGAAACTTTCAACTTAATCCATCTGAAAGTTGGACAACACAACATTCCAGGGAGCAAAAATCTCTGTTCTGCTAAATCTCTAAGGATCATCTGTCTGCAGCCTCTAGAAACTACATAAGGAAACATTTTCTCTTTCAACCTACCAATTGTCAAAGCAATATATGAGCTTTGAAAAAATCATGTCCAGTTAAATGTAGGATTTATTATTTTATTATTTTGAGCAGGAAAATCTAAAATTTACCTACATTTATCAGTTTTCCTGGAAACCCCAAATACACCCCCCAAAAGCTAGCACAACAGACTAAAACCATAAAGCCCTCCAATTTCTGTTTTCTGAAAACTTTTAAAAGCTCTACATAAAGTTGCACTTTTATTTGACCACAATTACTGAATCTGTATTTGTAGCTTAAAAAACTGCCTCTATTAAAATTCCCTCTAGTTTGTTTCCCTTCTTCTGACTCTCTGCTTTTGTCTTCTCCTCTCATTTCTGAAGTATTAATCTAAATATATGTGCTTTGCTAAATGATGTGAGCTTTGAATATCTTCTGAGATTTATCACAAGAGCTGATACTTGAACTTAAAACTTTAATGGCATGCTTACAGTCTTATAATTCAGAGAGAATTTTACTGAGGATAATTCACTAAGATCAATCAGATCTAAAAAAAGGGTGGGGAAAAAAAAAATGAAACTAGCAGGTAATGTACCAGAGGCAATCTTTAAGAGAACACCTTTCATTAATCCAAATGTCTAATTAACTACTGAACATTTGAAAATCATGGACAATGAACATCTACAAATCAAATAAAAAGCAAAAAGTCACTGAGCTTGCCATGGAGACCACCATTAGGCCGTGTAATGTGACTTCCTCTGCTATAGGCAGATATTTCTGTGTATGTAGGAACCCAAACTTGAATATCAAGTACAACGAAAGCTTTGGATCCTCATTTATCATTTTTCATGCCTGCATTAATTTTCATCTCTGAATTATCCCTGTGTTTACTGTAAGTTATGCAGAATGCCTTCCCAGCTGAAACAAGCCTAGCAGTATCCCCACTGGTTTTGCCAGAGGCAGGCTTTGTTCTGGCTCACCTGGCAGAGCTGTACTGATGCCTGTGCCTCAGGACAACCACAGGTCTCAGTCTTGCCCCTGGTAATGTGATAATGGTACACTCTGTGGAGTTTGTGAAGGATACTGTAACCCAAATTATTACCTGGTCAATCACTCCCCACTAATCATCAAAAAAAAAGTGCTTAGCATATAATTTTTCTATTATTACTTTATTTTGACAATCGTAATTTAAATTTTACTTCTTCTTTTCCCTTTTGCACTGCCTAAAACCAAAACCACTAGCATCTAGTCCTGACTTACTTAAAATTCAAAATATGAAGGGTAAAATACTCAGACACACGAAGTGGCCTAAGGAGAGAGTAAAGGTGCATTGCCTCAGCATGAAAACACATCCAAAGCCACTACAAAGGAAACACATCTCATTGCACACAACAAACACATACAGCACAGGCTCCTCTTGCTACATCCACCTGGGAATTAAAACTGAGAATAATATTCCTCTTCACCTCTTAAAGAATCCCCCACATAGATGCATTTTTCCTTCTTTTCTGAATGGACTTCAGAAAAAAAAGGCACTGCAGCTGGCCTTAGGACCTAAAACTAGAAGTATCTATGTAGTTTCACAGTATGCCCATTTATTTCTGATACCACAGAGCAGAAACAGGCGCACAGAGTCATCCTGAGACACTCCCGCTGAGAAGGCTTTTTTTCATGCCTGTATAATGGCATAGGGTTACTTGTAAATAGCGATTTTCTCATATAATAACTAATGCTTTATTTAGAGAACTGAAATTATATACTCTTAGGAACTACAAACTCTGCATGATAAGAAGTAACCAGTTGTATTTTTCCCAAGGGAACAGAAAGTTGATATGTCCTATAACAAATAAAGTGTCCAGCTGTTAAGACTACGGATGATTTAATCCTATCTTCATTATTTTTTTTAAACCTTAGGAGAGAATGAGTGGCAGACTGATTTGCAACGAGGTTAACTTCAAAAACCTGAGAAGCCCTTCTCTCTGTAACTCTGCTGGAAGCAGCTTACACGCACTAACACACCCCCATGCACACTGCCAGGGGCTTTGCTGCCTGTGAAACAAGGACTCTGGCTCTGCTATCACCTCTGGATATGAATGTCCAAACACTTTCTTATCCATCTAACAGTCCACCCATTTAATCCACCGCTCTCCGATTTAGAGAGAAGGATGTTGTGAGGGAAAATGTGTAGAGATAGGAATGGTGACATTACAGCCAGAGAGCAGGTTTATTGAGATGAGGCTGCTGTCACATTTGTGATTCAAGAGGGAAAACAGTAGCATGGAAGGAAGTGCTATGTCTGGCTGGGATGGAGGCAGTCCTCGGCCACAGCAGCCTGAATGGTGCTGCGCCTTGCATTTGTGGTAAAACTGTATTGTAACACACCCGTGTTTTGGCTGTTTCTGAGCATTGAGAGAGCTTTCTCTCTCATCCTAGCAAGTGGGCACAGCTTTTGCTTTCCCTATTAAACTGTCATCTTGATCCAAAGTTCTCACCTTCTTCCCATTTTCACCCTCAAATGAGAAAGGAAGCGGGTGTTGGCTGAGGTCAGCCTCGCATAAAACATATCCTAAAGACTAAAATACAACCCTATTTGTCTTTACTAATGGAACTGGTGAGACACAGCAGTGAGATTCAGCTGTGGAAGCCAAACCTTTCCTGCCTGCCTGATGCCTTCCTGGCCAGTAAGGACTGTTTGAGTGTCTTATAAGCCATGGTAAGTTTAAGAGCTAAGAAAATCCTTGTTACCTTATTTGTATGTCAATAAATAATTCCTCGAGGTTCTAAGCTGCATATATTCTGGTTGCAGGAGACTCTCTGCATCAGGTCAAAGACTCCTGAATAAACTGACACATGCTGTTCTATAAATCTCAGTTATTTTGTCAAGCTGCAGGCAAAGAGTTCACACATACATGTACAGATGCTACACAGAAAAGTTAATGTGTTCTATGCAGGCAGTAGCTACTGGCTACTCCAATACCTGAGAAAACTGTATTCTAGATGGCCAAGCTACGGTCTTTCAAACTAACCGGCTTATAAAGCATAATGAGACAGTAGGCTGCAGGTCTGTTGTGAATTAAGTAATGTACTAACTAGATAAGAATATACCTGGAGAAATTCTGCTGTCAATATTCCACAACTCACTCACTATCACATCAACACTTTTCACCTAGGGGCTAAGTAGGAAATTTTTCCATTATGTCCATGTTTGTTTTATGCCAGCTACAAATCTCTTAGTTAAAAAAACCCAAAAAACCCCAAATCCAAAATAGCTTAATCTGGAAAGACAAGAGGTAAGCGTCCAACGCTTCCTTGGGAAATAAGAGCACAGTTCCAGATCTGCTGCCTTGAGACAGACCCTGGCTTTTCTGCCACCCATATTACACAGGAGCCCCTTGGGATGCATTTAAAAGATACTCGAAGGCAAGTTCTAGTTTATCCTGAGACCTCACTGAATATGTAAATGACTATTCATTAGAATAGATAACTGAATCTTGATCTCCCACTTCAGAAGTGGATACTGTAAGAAGCAGAAGAGAATCATGTACCCCTCCACTAATCTAGCTATTCCTTTATATATAAATAGTTAGTAATTTTAAAAAGCTTTATCAGAATGTTGCTATCAGTTTCAAGTCATTGGCTGCTCTCTCCCGCACAAAACTGGAGTTCATAACTGTTACTGTCTCTCTGGTTTACTCACCTTTAACAGATCCATCTAGTCAAATGAGCCCACGGAAAGTTTTTGAGGTAAATTGAGGGGAAACAAAAAAGGTTGACGAAGGCAAAGGTAGAAAAAACTATCTTGTTGAAAAGCTTTCTATGGATTTGGACACTCAAATCACTGTTAATTTTTACAGTATCTTAAGAAAAATATTAATACAAACCCTTTGCAAAAGCATAATTTATTTCTCTAGATATGCAGTTAGCACCACTTAATGAGGCTCATATGAGAAATAGTGCTGAGATGAACCCAGAAATGAACTAGAAGTTACTTCCTGATTTATCCATATGTTTTCTGTGCAAGCTATTTGCATTTACTTTTGAACATAAATTTACATTCCCCCTTTTACACACTGCAAATTTAAGCACAGGATATATTAAGTCATTTTTCTCAGACTATATGTAGGCCTGCAAAAGAACAAAACCAGTATCTCTTAGGGATGAGAAAAATGATGGCATTCGGCAGTATAACATCACAGTTTTATGGTGATGAAACGGGAAGTTATCCCACAATATAAATGATGCCATTTTAACAAATTACATTTGAAGGTACAATAAAGGATGAACAACAGAATTCCTCTCAGATCCCTATGATGTTACTGGTAATAGCTATCTGTAAAAAGGCATTGGTAATATATGATTACATCTTCATACTTAGGAGTTTAATGCAAGTGACATGGAAAGCACCATTTAACGTTACTAAGATCAATACGCTTACAAAGCAATGGACTATTCTCCACTTTTAAAACAAAGTAAATACATTTTAATATTTTCTTAAGTTACATTTGTACTTACCATGATGTGTCTGTTATGCTGTCTAGTAATTGGTTCTCTATGAGTAATTACTGTTGAGCTAATAAGAAACTACTGCCTGCTTTTATTTCCCATGCATACCTCAACTGTTGTCATTTCCTCCAATAAGCGAGTAGAACTCCTTGCACTGACACAGCCAGTGCTCACCTTAAGACCATCTGGCAATAGATGCTTTGTAATACACCCAATACTACTCCATGGGAAACAGCTGCAGGTTGAACTAGAGGAAATTAGTGCACTGTGACAAGCAATTATTGCTGCAAAGATCTGAATTTAAAACATACAGCTCTACAGTGTGAGAGCTGGCCCAAGTGGCAGGCCAGAGTTGCACACCATTCAGCTCAAGATGCCTCTGGCAGGCTTGTGTCTGGGGCACATCCAGATGGCAAGATACAAACCAACTCACTCTACAAGTTAGTCAGTGTCCTGAAAGGAAATCCTCAGATGAACTTTGCTTCGGGCAGCCACGGGGACCAAGAGCTTCTCCTGGAAAGACTTGGATCAGTCAGTATTTTGAATATCACACCCAGGATGCCACTCACAGTATGAGCCACAGTCAGCTGCCACAATTACAAATCATGGCTCGTTTATGTGATCAGCAAGGTATATCTGATTAATGCTATCCCTTGATGAGGTTCAGAATTGACAGGAATTCTTAGGATCACGCTTGCTAAGCAACAATTTTTTTTTTCTGACTCCTTTCAGCAAATCTACCCAGTCACCATGCAATTTCTTCATGTTACGTATCAGAGTAATCATTACTAATTTCCCATAATGGAGTCCCATATCTTCTTCAGAGTTGGTGTTCCATTAATGTCTTTTCCCAATCAAATTCAAAAATCAATCTATGAAATAATTACCAGTCATGAGGATGTTACAGTTAATACAAAAGGAAATTTTAATCAAAATGGAAACACACTCTGGTAGTATCTTTTGAAATACAGTTTTAAGCTGAAATATCATATCCTTACTATAAAAAGACCTTTATATGCCACCAAAAACCAATCAAAACATTTTTCTTCTTATCCTGTGTCTCAACCTAATTATGGCTTTTCTTGCAATAAAGTTTCAGCAGCCTGTATAGCTACACATAATCTAGTTACCAAGATATGCACCACAGGCATTTGTACCCTTTACCACAGGTACATAAAAGATGGTCAGACCAGGGAGATCAAGAATCTGCAGGACTCTACCATGCCTACACTGGGCTTTTAACTAATGTGACCTGCATTACAGAAACACTTTGATCAAGAGTATAATTTGTAAGTATCTATCCTCTGTAAGTAACTACCTTTCAGCAGAACGACAGTCCATATTTTAATCACATTTCATCTGTAAAAAAAGAAACTAGAAAATGTCAAAAGCCTGAACACATTTGAATCTATCTCCTTATGACTGCATCAACATTATCACATCTTAATTCTCCTACATATGGATTCCAAATGTCAATTGAACCTTCTTCTATGCAAGTGACATGAGAAACTAGGCCTTACCTAAATATTGAAGTTATTTCATCAGAAATAACCTCAAATCAAGACACTTGGGTAAACCTATCATGAAAAAAAAAAAAAAAATCAAGACAAGAAGTATGTGCATAGCTTAACAATAACACTCCCATTAAAATAATGTCAATTCCTGTGTTCTCCCTGATCCAAATCTATCCATCAGAAACATCTGGCCCATCACATAAACTGAAACAGAATTCAATTAGTCTGTGTTTATGAAACACAGACTATGGCATTGCCCATAGTCTTCCCTATTTACAAAAAAAATATTTGAAAACCTGAAGACTGTCTTTTAAAACCTCTGTAACAACACCAAGAAATGAAAAGATAAAGGGAACATAGAATTCTTCACAGCATATTTTAAGGTGAACAGAAACAACCTTAAGCAATCTAAGCTTAGAAATCAGCAAGTAAAAAAAAATATATTTGTGTTGTCATTTAGGGGAGAGAAATTCTACTAGGGGTAACCTAAGAAAGGTTCACGTTACATTGCATTTTAAGATACAGTGTCTTGATACTACTTATGCAATACTGCCCAAAGAATTTGAAAACCAGAGTATTTTGTTGATAAAACAAAAACCTTAATGTCCAACAATTAAGTAACTGTTTCACTGTTCCATGACTGTTCTAATTCCATGCAATTTCAGATTGCAGTGTAATTTGTTGTTACTTCATTGCACTCAGCCCACAGAAAAAAAAATACCATATTTCAGCAATGTAGATTAGTGATAATAAACAAGACAATGAATAGAAGAAAAAATCATTAACATACCATTTTCATAAACAGAGTTAGATAATGAGGTCCAAAAGTACTAAATCACATGACAACATACACAGGAAGTCTATGGCAAACCTGAGATGTTAACACAGCTATGCCAAATCCCAGTTCGGTACCCTACAATGTAAAACTTTCCTATCTCTACGTGTATACCGGTAGACCTTGATAGAAGTAGTTTAACGTTAAGAGAAAATGCAACAAAAAACATATATTAAGTTGTTCAGCCTGCACAATACGTTAGATATAGCTTACCCTGCTTTGCTTGAATACTTTGTTATTTGTTTTAAAACACCTGTTTCAGAAAGACACTATTTTCACTGTACCCATCAGTTCAGGAAAGGGATTTATTAAATAACGCTAAGTGAGGGAAAAAAAAATAAAATCATACATTACTCAGCCTGTCTGGACTGATAGTGCTAGCTACTTGTTTAAACAGGCAGGCAGAAAGAACTGCTCATACTTGGTATTCAGTGGGAAAAAAAGAAGAATGCTAACTTGTGCCAAATCTTTTTAAGCGTTATGAATTTACATCAGCTCAGAAGGATGTGCTTCTGAACACTGAATTTTAAAGTGGCTTGGATTTTTCTTCTGATCCTTAAAATGCTTTTTCCTCACTATAAAAATACGTCACAATGGGAAAAGGAAAATACAACAGACTGACTTCTGTAATCCAGTATGCGTGACACTTGTATCTTCATGATGAAAGCTGCAAACTGGTGCTTCCTTATGCTTAAATTTGTCATTAATAGACAATTACTTATAGGTCCTGTTTGTGAACAACACCAGTTCATGATAATTCTGAGACAGAAACATTACCTAGATGAAATGACAGATACTGAGATGTTCTTTGTTTCTCCTCCCATTTTATCTCAAAAATAAAGTCCTATTTATCTTGCTCCATCACAAAAAAATTTGTCTATTATTTGCTCTACAATTCCTTCTGTAAACAACATTAAAATTCAGTCTGTCAGTCACACGAAGGAATCCAGCCATTTTGAAAATGGCAGTGTTTAAAACCCTATGTACATGCACAAAACAAACCTGTTTTTTAATTGGTATCTTTGCTGTTAACATTAAAAAGGCAAACACCAATGTGGATAATGGATGATCTAAAAAAAAACACATAATGGATGCCAAAAACATCAACAGAGCCAAAAGGAAATGTGAGAACTCAAATCAAAGAAATAATTAATATAGACACTCAAAAATGCCAATTGAACAAGGAATGCAACATGTGACTGGGTTAAAACAAGTTTTCACTCCAGAGAAACATATTAACACCACAATGATTTCTCCCCCCTCCCCCCATATATGAAGTATTTCTATATGGAAAAGATTACTTTCTATGTAAGTATGGAGAATACAGCTCCCAAAAAAAAGCACTATTGCGTAGCCAAGATTCTCTGTACTTAGTTTTAGTATTTTAGTTTCACCTATTACAAATGCATTTTATAAAGAAAACCAAAATGCAGTTACACATAATAGAAATCCTCAATGTATTTAATAGCATCAATAATCCCAAGTTTCAGATGACTTTCTTGGGAAAAAGAGGATGGCAAGCAGCAATCCCTTCTGCACATTGCTCGCATTACGGAAGATGGGAACTGCATTATGCCAGCTGTTTTTCTCAGGAATGAATCAATATTGGCAGAAGGGTCAGACCAATATATTGCAATGATATTTATTCTCCTATCTGTCATTCTCCTCTCTATCCTCATGCAGCCAAACCGTAATAAAACCGGTGAATCATAGCGAATGTATCTGTGAGGCTGATGTCACCAGACAACTCAAAGCCAAGGCAGGTGCTAAAGTAGCATCTCTCACCCTGGGAGGTGCCTTTGGCTGTGCCACTCTCCCTTCCATTCCCACACCTATCCAGTCTAAAGAAGCTTCCATCTGTTTTATTTTCAGATGATCTAGTTTCTGAGATCATAAACTAGAGCAAATGAGAGTGACAGGTGAAATAAAAGCATAGAAATACTTTTTTCTTAAATTGCCTTTTTTTTTTTTTTAATTAATATGGTGCAGGGTTACACATTTTGTTGATCCATTACACTTCTATTTGGAATATTTTTATGCAATTATTTAATACCCTGCAGCCAACAACAGATAAGTTTGCATGGGAAGATAACACCCAAACCCAAAAGTATGCAACCTGCATTGTGATTTTATATTCTTAAAGCCCAACAAAAACTAAGTAACCATTTCAGCAGCATTTTCATGTCAGGGGATTATATATTTTCTGCCCATTTTATATAATGCGATAGCACCCTGATCCTGCAGGGTGACAGAGACAGCAACCCCAGACGCTTGCTGACTTACAATGTTAAAAGGTTCTCTTTCCACAGCTCCACAGTAAACATGAATGGTGCTGTTTACCAGATAATCTCCCTGCTGAAGGCTGTTGCTGTGGCAACCTCTTGGAACACCCAGCATTCCAAAGTGACCACCCTGTACGTGCACACAACACAATAGTTCATAGAATTGTTATCACTGGAAAAGGACCGTTAGATCATTGAGTCCAACCATTCTCCAGTTCCTGGAGAATCAAACTGAAACAACAGGAAAGTCCATCTGCAGCACTGAAATTATAAATCCACCAAGAATGAGCCTCTTTGTACCAACGAGAACATTAGAAGACCTTACATAGATGGGAATTGGCATAAGAGCAGTCTATTCATTTCTGGTGAGCTTTTTTCCCCCACTACAAGATGTAGTCCTGAACCCGTCAGAGACTACCTAAACATGGGCTTATTATTCTGATGGCTCATTTTCAAGTCAGCTGGCACCGAGATGCTCTTTGCAGACAGGTTTTAAAGTGACCTTGACTATGTCACAGTTATGGTATACTTCCAATGATAAGCTTGAATTTTGGGGTATTTACTAGAAATAATTTCTTTTATTAATAAAATGCCAGGTTAATTCATACATTAATAAATTAAACACAGCAAAAGGATAGTTAAGTGCTTATACCTAGGATAATGCAATGCAGGTGACAAAAGAAATCCATATCCTTCATGTATCAGCCAGTGTAGTTACAAATTCATATATATGCATTTCTCAAATTTAGTAATCTCAAATACAAAAGGATGACTAAAACAGTGACTCCTTACAACTTCTGGCAGCAGTTTTGGGTTTGGAAACTGCACAACATCACTTCCCTGTCTCTCCAACTCGCACACACGGGAGTTTTTCAGGTATTTCTGCTATTTGTATTATCTCAGTCTCTCCCACTGGTTGGGCAATTTCCAGTACATCCATGTCTCTCTTGCACCGGGGAGCCTAGAACTACTTCTAGCACTACAGGTGTGGTCTCATCAGTGCAGAGCAGATTAGAATGATCCCCCCCTATTGACTTAGTTAATACTTTGCCTAAACCTTCATTACGTTATCCTTCTTCATGGCTAGTGCACATTGCTGGCCCACAGTCAACCTGGTGTGCATTAGGACCCCCAGAGCTTTTTTGGCAAAGCTGCCTTCTGGATGGCACCTCTCCAGTTGCCACAGTCATTCAGAGATTACTGGGAGTGGCCTTACAGTGACACCACCATCTCACTCAGCCCTCGTGGGTGCATTGCATCAAGGCCCATGGGTTTATGTATCTTTGGTCTGCTGAAGTATTCTCTAACCTGATACTCTTCTACCCAGGGTAGCAGTTGCAGTAAATTAGTTACATAATTAGTGGATGTATATATAATATGTACCTTTGTACAGATCAGAAATCAAATCACAGACTACTGGAAACGCCTAAATATAAAACAAACCAAAACCAGAAGTGGTGTTTTAACCCAAAAAATTAGTCCCAACCTACTGCTGCTATCCTGTTTTTCAAGGCACTTTCTTTCAGGCGGCAAAACAGACTTTAATCTTTTCTGCCTGGAATTCAGCAGCAAGGGTCCTTTCTTGCTTACAACATTTTTTCCCTGAATTTGTTTAATCAATGGATTCATTTTATGTAACAAAACACAATCTGGACTTTTAATCAATCTGACTTAAGTCTCCGCTTTTAATTATAAGCAGATAAACAATCATAATGAGTGAAAGTTAGAGGAGGTATTAAAGCCTAATTTGACAAATTTTCTTCCTAAACCAAAAATGTTATCTTTTCTAGCTTATCTTGTATTGTACAAGCATCAACATCTGTAAATCCAGGAAATATTTTCATGTCAATATTTTAATAACTTTAAAATCTTGCCTCATTGTAACAGCATAGATCACTTTTCCCCTGAATTGCGTTACAAAAAATGTTTCTCAAACATCATGCCAAATGGCTTATTCAAATCTCTACAGAAAGGGCACTGCTCATTGAGAAACAGTGTCAGATCTTTGCTGTCAGAATTATCCACAGGGGACACTTTTGCCATCTCATAATGTTTCTAAACCTTTTGAATCACTTGTGTGGTCTCATAAAGATTTCCCTTGATACCCTGTAAACAAAAGGTCAGATCTGCATTTATCCAGGTTCCACAGTTATGTGAGATTTATCACTGCATTATCTGCAGATACGGCATGGGCAAGGAAGCTGGAGCACTGTAATTCATTTCAAGCAGTCGAGGCCTCCAGCTCTCATTTTGCCTTTTTTGGTGTTCTTTTTTTACCCCCTCTCCTCTTAGCAAAGCTGAAAACAAAGGTCAACAGAACATTTTGGTTTGTCTTCTGGTTCACCTAAACCACTCAATTAAAAAAATTAAGCAATTAAAATCAGCTTTTTATGTGAAGAAGGACCAGAAAGAGCTTTTGAATATTTTGAAAGGTTTGGCTTATGGGTAGTCTCAAAGTAAACTAGTTATCTGGAGGTGCATTTTTGGCATAGAAATTAGTACTGATTACCACGCACCAAAGGAGAAGTAACACTTTAAAACATCATAAGTGAGCCTGGAGAAGCTTTACATAATGTAGTACAGTTATTCTAAATCAAATACCAAAGAAACAATATTTGTTTCCCGTTTGTTTACTTTGGGCATTTGACAGAACTTTCTGTGCAGATTGTTTTCTCTGCAGTGTCAATTCTCTCTGCTGTCTCTGCAGTCAGACAGCACCAGGCACAAGGAGAGGACCAGAAGCTATTTTAAAGTTTTGCTTCCATCCCTCTCTTTGCTTCCTTTAATTAGCTAGGTTCATGTCCACGTTTTCCCTTTAAGCTAGAAATTGCTTGAGCTCTTAGTGTGAGGTTTTAGCAACAGATGGTACACTTTCCTCTGAGTTAATTCTGAACCAGTATCTCAGGGTTGAGATTGCTAGAGGTGCTATCTTTCAGCAGAGATCCTGATTTATAAAATCATTACCAATCCAAACCCTGCTTTAAAGTAAAAGTTGTTAAGCTCTGCTGTGGCATTATTCTGTGTCAAACAGCTGCTTCAGTGCATCAGGAGAAATATGCTACCAGAATGCTGAAGATGCAACAGTGAAATAGGGTATTAAATGAAGAGTTGCTCACTATTTGCTAATGACCAAAATACCCCCTCTCTCAAGCTCTCACAAAAACACCCAAGTTTCTGCAAGTTCTTGCCAATACCAATGGAACAGCTTCCCTCAACCCAGGGTAAAGGCTCAACTAATAAAATACAATGAGAAAAAAGCTGGAAAGAAGGCTAAGACAATTTTGATAAACTTAAAAGGGGAACAGGAGATAGTTCTTGACCAAGAAAATTGGGAGAGTGGCATAATGAATCCATGGAAGCCTGAGAGGGTAAGTGGAACTGTGAAAGAAAGAGAGCAGAAATGGGAAGGGCACAGAAAACAAAATCACCTAGTCAGGAAAATGCCACCACACCAAGCTGTGAAACTGAGATCTGATGATAGGAAATTCAATAAACTCTGGAAAGATGTTGGGAATTTAGCAGATAGACACAATAAATACATATTTTTAATTTAACATGTTTTTACAATAACTCTAGTATTAGCATCATGGGTCATGAATCTATTAAAAACATGGAAATAAAGGGAAAATGAAAGGAAATGAGCTTGGCTTTCGGTACTCTCGATTCCTTGCATGAAGAACAAAATTGAATTGAAATGTTTCCTGAGGCAGAGAAAGATTAAAAGAAAATTAATGGTACTCTATGGGCACAAATAACATCTCATAGAGTTTGTCTGTGGTTATCATAGCTGAAGGCTAAATACAATATTAAGTCTGAGCAAAAGTTTGAACCATATGATATGCAGTGGCTTTTACTTCTTGTTGCCTAAATAAATTCCATTGCACCAATGAGTAAAGAGCTGAAACTGTAAAGAGTCCTACTACTTTGGCCATTGACCAAAGTCTCTACACTGAGGCATTAAAAGGATGGATAACCTGTTTGGTTAGGGTTTATTCCCCACGCCCCCCATCCCCCAAAAGATACTGAGGATACTTAACTTAAATACATCTTTTACAAAGCAGCTTCTGAATATTCCCAAAGAAAATCTCATTCACCCTTCAGCTACTGTCTTTTGACCATATTGACTTTTATCCTTATTTATGCCCAATACTTTCATACTAGCATAATGTGCAGAATTTATTTTGTAAGGGATCCTTAAATTTGCCTGCAGGTAGCACATTTGTCTACAGTAACTTAAAATCAAAATTCAACCACTTATTCCTATTAATTAGATTTGTGGAACAACTAGGTACTATTAAAACATGTATGGCATGATGAACAACCTCTGTGCTAAACGTTATTCTCTGGTCTTCTCTACTCCTTTCAACTCAAAATTCACCATGTCATCACTACTCTAATCAGCAGTTCTCCTCCTCTTCATGACTCTCCCTCCCCTGATCTTAAATCCTGTAATTCACCTCCTATCTAAAATTCAGCCTGTATTCTGCATGATGCATTCAGGAGCAATTCCCAATAAAATACACAGGAGAAAATATATATATTGTTGGTTGTAATTAGCACGGACTCGATTGTCAGCTTTCTCCCTCTCTTGCAGGGCCTGATAGTTTTCTAATAGTAACAAATCTCTGTATTCATTGATATTTAGTGATACAAATTGTTAAAATAACTATATTCATATTCTCGGTATAAAAGTGTACAAAAATGAACAATCCAACCACTGCTAAAAACACAGTCTACAAAAACATTACAGTTACTCTACAAAACCAGGAGGGATTCACATATGCTTCTTTTGCTCAGCTCTTGTGCCCCTTCTCTCTCGACAATATGAAAAGCAGGGAGGGTTTTTTTGGCCCTGAAGTACATATAAGCTCCTGGCCTAGGCGGACAGTATGTGGAACACACCATCTGTCTGACTGCTTGTTCCCATGGGAGGAGAGCAGGGCACACAGGCTGGAAGAGAGCTACAAATCATTGTAAGACGTTCTCCACTCAGGCAAAGCAGAACAGGGGTTGCACGGCAGTGCACATCTGTCCTGCAAGCTACACACAACCTCCAAAGTGCTGAATTATCTGCTCACGTTCAACAGTGATGTTTTATCATAAGCAATTTGGTCCAAAATGGGTTCATTAAGTTTTCTCCAAAGATATTTACAAGATGAATAGGCCAATGGTTTCTTAAATCAGCACTTATAGTTTATATACTTATACTTGCTTTCAAATAATCTACCATTGCCTGGACTCCAGTCTGACCATTTTTCACTTAAAATGAAAAACCTCTGGGGAACAAATAAATAAAGAAAAAAAGAAAAAAAAAATCAGAAAAAGTGTGGCACAAAATACTTATGAATATTTTCCCCAAATCAAGTTCAGCTTTGATCTCCCTGTTTATATCTCTATTTTATTTCCTAGCTATGTACAAATTGCTCAGTGATATACTTCAAACACAGAACTGCATTTGTGGAGCACCAGACAACACCCCAGTCCTATTCCCCAGAAGTACTTAAGGGCCATCACAGTATGAAATCTTAAAATTAAGGGTTTTCACTTCTTTTCTGCATACTGTATCACAGCACTGCTGAACAAGGCTGTGATCCTCTTCAGAAGATCTCCCTAGAAACCAGATGTTTGTTGAGGTTTTAAATTGGTACTTATTATATCATACTAAAGATGCCATGCTGTGAAAAATGTATAATGCACTTGATGTGTGTGCTTGTCCCCTGGCATCTGCTGACTGAATCAGGATCCCTAAGTGCCTTCTAAATAGTATATCCTTTGAAAATAGAATCAAGAAATAAAAAAATGCATACCTTAACTCGTCATTTGGGATTAAAGAGATTAAGGAATATTTTTGTTTAGCTCTGATTTTCTTTAAAGACAACAGGATCAACTCCTATTACCCTTTTTAGAGCTAGAAGACAATCGGATGAGAATTTTTCACTTAATAAGATACCTGTTCTGGACAGGAATTTATTTCATTCAAGAAACCTTTCAACTGGCAAGTTTTGACTTCTCTTTCATACTGAGGGTTTAGGTTAGGATTGACAGTGTTCAGCCTATGGTCAGTACAATACAATGTACCCAACAGAAGTGAGAAGCTGCCTGGAATTGAGGGCAATTTATACTGTCCAATGAACTGTGCATGATGCAGTAAAGAGTTAGATTTCAAATCTCTTCTTTCAAAGGCAACAGGGTGTGCATCAATAGTGCCTGCCATGGATAGTAACAGCCTGGTTTAAAATAGTTTCTTTTTTTGAAGTGGAGATACAGCAAGAGAGTAATGCAGGTGCACAAACAAACATCAGCCAAGATTACTTCAGTCAGGTAGAAAAGATCTCTCAAAAGTTATAGAGTTAAAAATTCTTATTGGTGGAAGTAGATAATGTTTGTTCACTTCAAAATAAGGTCTACTTATTTTATTAACAGATAATCACAGCAGTCTGGAAACATATAATTGTAGAATTTCTTTCATAGTTTTTCCTTGCATATGGAAAACTACTGAAGAATGAGCACAGCTTCACACCCCTCTCTACCAAAATCTTAAAAGTAGATTTCTCACTTTGAACATTGGGCTGCTTACCAGCCAGCTTTTGCCAGGAAACCTTTCCAGTTCCTTGTGGCAGCTCTCTCAAGATAATTTTGGCCTCAGTAGTATGTGCAACAAACTTATTTACTGTGCATACAGTGATGGCCCAATCCTAAATGTCTCCAACCCTGAAATGAACATCTTGTTCAACTGGTGTTTCCAGAACTTAAATAGAAATACATAAGAAAATACATTAGATTAAGCCATAAAAACTTTTTCTTAAACCTCATATGCTTTGAATCCAACCTTGACTTAAATTTAATTATACTCCCAAAAAATTATTTTGCCCTTTCCTAGACTGACAAACAACATGAGAGATGAGAATGTTAGCAACTAGAGCAAAGCAAAGAGGAATGACACATACTATGTTGAGGAGAATGTCTCCAGATGCTTGGATATTGCACAAGCCGCATTTAGGCTGCACATGACAGTCAAGCTCACCTTTCATATGAGAAGGCCTCACTTCTGAAGATGTTTAAGTACTTTGCTCCCAACAAAATCCCTAATTGTGGTAGTGCTCAAAAGGCCTTTGAGGATGTTTGTGGTTGCCAGCAACCTAAAAGGGTAAGCATATAGACTTCTTGCTGAGGGTGTGAAATAGGGCAACCATCAAGATGGAATCCACAAAAAAGCAGGTTTCTACATACAAAGTTACTTCCAGGAAAAACAGGGAGGCATTAGCCTGAGTCCTAAGAACTCATAACCAAAAGTTGTTAGAACATGCATCCAGAATGGGAGAAAATGCTGTGATTTCCTCGTTCAGACTCAGGAGACTTGATTCTCCTGGCAGGGTGCTCTAATTAGCAAGCTGTCCCGTATTGTGGAGTGGGAAGCTTTAATCTTTCCCACTGAAGCTGTTTGAGTTTTTGGAGAACGCGAACACTGCAGCTGCACTGTGCAGAGAGACAACAGCTCCTGACCCTGCTCCAATGGCTGCTCATTACACCTGAAATGCATTAAAGCACAGACCACACATCTCCATTTCCAATCCAGACATGTGTCTCAATAGCCATAGTCATGGAGTCACAGAATCAGAATAGTTTGGGTTGGAAGGGACCTTTTACAGTCATCTCATCTGACCCTCCTACAGCAAAAGCAGAGAAATCTTGAAGTAGATTAGGCTGTTCAGAGCCCCAACTGACAGGACCTTGAGTGTTTCCAGGGATGAGGCACCTACTATCTCACAGGGAAACACATTCCAGTGTTTCAAAAACCTTACTGTAAAAAATTTTTTCCTTATAGCTAGTCTGAAAATCCACAAATTCTCTGTAGTGGTCAAGTAAGTCTAAAATGCTATGAAAAATACAACTGCTTCAACAAAGGGACTGGCTGGGAGCATCAGAAACACCCAATATGCTGGCGGGCAGATCACCTTCTGGAAGGTAGTGATGGGCAGTCTCACCTCCTCAAACAGAAAGGTGCACAAAAAATTGGCTTCCTGAATCCTGAGTGATAGCTCTATTTCCTGGTAGAAGTAGCAGAAGAATGTGAAAAAAAGAGTTATGATCCAATGCACGTGCTGCAAGAAAACCACTGCAGTAGGTGTTGCAAGAGAAACTGAGAAACAATGCCAAATCCGTGGAGCATGAAAAAGAGGAAGAGTGAGATTAGCACCAGGTACCTCAACTGCATCCATCCCACAATATTTAATACATACATCACCAGCCAGAAAATATCAACATCTGAAGAACTTTTTCAGGATAAACCCTGCATTCAGATGTCCAAAGAAGCTTTTAAACATCTTGTGCCTTTTGTGGATCTTTCTTATGGTCTCCTAGATCTCACATAAGATTTTACCTTAAGTGTATGTCTACTGGCTACTGTACATAGTCAAAGCTGTTAAGTCCTTGCTAACTAATGATATGAATCTGTGGATTTTTCAGGTAAGGACTGATTACCCAAGGATATAAGAATTGTTTGAGTTCTTTCAATTGAAGATAAAAGGAGACAGTTGCATTCACTACACTGATGCATAAATGCCAATGACCCTTTGCGTTTAATAAGACAACATACATACTACATACATGTCTACAAAAGCAAAAGAAGATTTTCATTTCGGAGTCCTTCTGACAAGTATGAAGTTATGCAGGCACACACATTTGTATGATTATGGTCCTGGGAAAACTATAACAAACACGTATTAACAACTAACATGTCTCTTAAATAATAAGCAAACACCTTGTATGTAGTGATGAAAACTTTCAAACATCACCTCATGTCCTAATGTTTTAGCTCTGTTTTTCCTTTTTTGCATTATTTGCTTTCTTTTTCCGTGCCAAGGTACAGCACTTCAATACTGAAACTTGTTTTGTAGTTTGACACCTCAAGAGTCACTTTCAAACTTGAACTCCTTTAATTGTTATTCGACACTGTGGGAACCAACCTGGCTTGCAAAGGAGGCCAGGTGAATCCCCAAGGTTCAGTGTTCTGTTTCATTTCTATACCCGGTCACTAACTGTGAGACCATTTGTCAGCAGCAGTCTTTTAAACCTTCAAATAATTAGTTCTCACAAAGATAGGCGGAGACTGTAGAAAGAACATGATATGGAAGATTATCACAGAAAAAAAAAAAAGTCTAACCCAACAACCCACACTTCTGCAATGTGCCCTACTTGGAAACAGTTGAAGAAAACTTTGTCAGCTAAGTTTGTACCTTTATACACTCTTACTCTTATATTCCAATTAAAAGCACTGCAAGAGAAAGAAAAAAATGTTCAGAACTGAGTTGGGATGGGAACAAAGGAAAAAACCAAATAAATCCAGCAATTAAAATTGGTTCTAAAAAAAAAAATATCTTATGTCTGTGTAATTTTCTAATTAAATATTCTGTACAGGTCCACAATAGTATTTTCACAGATCACTTTGAAGAAATGGTAACATAAAGAGACATATTCAAAAGCATCTTTAAATTAGAGCTGCTATTTGTTTAAAAAATAAGAGTGGCAAAATTCTCCCATTCTCTCCATCTGTGGTGTATTTGTTCATTTTTTTCTTGTTCCTGATCAATATTCTCAGTACTCATTTATGGCCAAGAAGAAACACAGCTTTTCTAAAATCATAGCACTGCTGGAATTGAGATCCCATACCTCTATCTTAGTCTCCTGCTTCTGAAGAAAGAGGTCTTTAATGACACTGGCCATGGAACTGAGTATATCTCAATGGTAAGCAAAAAGAAAGTAGGACTAGGGATAACAAGAACAAACAATTCACTAGATGGCTTTTACATCTTAGAAATTACCTGTGGGACTTGGGAGCTGTGACTGGATTTTATCATCCACTAAGAGACTGAAGATGGGAAAGAGGGCCTACAAATGCTGCCAGAAGTTGGAGGGTGTTCTTCAGAACCGACTCTTCACTTGTTTGCCTGCTAACACTTCTTTCAGATGTAAAGCTGGGCCCAGCATCTTTTGATTTTAAGAGACTCTTGGAAGATATTCCTCTCCCATACAACTGACACTCAGCATGCTGACAGGTTCCTTCCACCCTGAATGTCTCCAGTGAAGTACAGTTTTTTTTAAATGAAAAATTAAATATTTTCTTGCTCTTGACAGTAATTTTACTCCACTTTTCAACTCCAGAAAGTATCATAATATCTATAAAGTTTGATACTAATTACTCCTTTTTTTCT
>JAWWEE010016725.1:0-52637 GCA_035221455.1 Xenops minutus | reverse complement strand
TGGAATTCAGCGCCGACTTCATCCGCATCATAAAGTGAATCCTGTTTTACAATTCCCTTGAACATTCTCTAAATGATGGCATCTGAAAACAAGCAGCGCGGTTTATGGGCTGGGATTGTGCTGCTGAAATGAATTCAAGTTGTTTTCAGTACAAAATAATAATTCATTTTATAACCATCCATGTTCTAAAAGCTGCCAAAGAGATAAGACATGGGGGGGCTGTCAAGCCCAGCATGCCAAACCTGTTTTAATTTATCCTAATCTCACTTTCCTGTTTTTCCACCGGACCACTTAGACCCCTGCCCCCTTTTGTTTTGCAGGAACACATCTAGGTGTCTTTTGAATTCGTTTATTGGCTCTGCTTTGGGTAGCACAATAGAGCCTTTGTTACACTTTTAGCCGGAGCTGTTTATAGCAGTGACCCCTAATTTGCTCTTAATTACACTCGTGTGCATCTGAAGTAACGCCATCAGAGTCAATACATGTAACTGAGAGCTGAAATTAGCTCTGGGAACTTGAACGCTATTTTCTGTCTCGATAATCTTCTTCACAATTAGAAGATTTCAGTTGATTAAAAATGCCATTTTACTGTACAGTAGCTACAGAACTTCCTGAACTCTGTATAATTCTAGTTCTCCTTACTGTGGAGCAGAAAGACTCTGAGTCGTGTAACTGAAGACTCAGAAGTCATGGTTGGGGTGACACCAGCAAGGCTGTAGAATGGCTTTAGAGGATGAGAGGACAAGGTGGAAAATGGATAGAATTTTAAAGCAGAGCTTGAGCTTTGTATGAATTGAACTGTTGACTCACCTGCAGTGGGAAGCTGCAGTAGTGGGATACTCAGGGATCCTTTCCAGGTCTGTCTCTCAAATCTGACTGAAAGTCTTGGAGTTGATTTGGGATGCACAGAACAGAAAGTACATTTTTGAAAGAGAACAGGGGCAGAAAGAAGGTGGGTGCAGTATTTTAGTACTGGAATGGGGAGTTGAGATGAAGGAAATGTATTGAAGCAAAATATTTCAGAGAAGGTACTGATTTTGTTTGAGGAAATGGAGTGGATATGAGATAGAGGACAGTGTTCAGTACAGTTGAAAAGTGTTTTTAAAAAATCTGTAAAACTAAAGAAGAAAAGGTTTTAGTTTCAAATGGTCTATGTATATAAAATCTCACCAGTTTCTAGTGTTCCCTTTTTTAAAAACAAAGCTCTTGTCAAAGTAGTGAGATATAAAATTGCTGTGTGCTTTTGTGTTTTTTAAATAGGATACCAGGCATTGTAGGATTAGTTTTACCTGAAGTTACTGCTTTAAGAACATCACGGAAAACAGTTCACCAACCCTTTCAAGCTCTCAAAGAACTCGAAAGTTCACAGCCAGTTTCTAGTATTTTGTCATTTCATAATTAAGTAATAATATCAAGTACTGTTCCAGAGTAAATTCAGTAAATTTGATGCTGGAAATCTTAATAACTTAAATATGCAGGACAGTGCATGTGTATGGAATGTTACCTTGAAATATCTCAACTGTGGCGAGGTCTGGAACAAATAGTACACGTGGTGATGCAGATTTAGCTTTACCAGGACATGGAGGTTTGAAATAGGAGTCTCTTTCTCAGGTGGTCTTTAATGTAGTTGTCCTAGAAGCAGTCTGTGGAACAAATATACCTGGCTGGAATGTTTGGGGCGTGTTGAGGATTCCTGGTATTGAAATCAAGGTATAATATTTGCTTGGGTTCTTTTCAGCTGGCCTGCCCCAGTTTTCTGTAGATTCTGGCATAAAAAAATCAATTGCAATTTCCCAGATGTTACTGGGTTACTGTGTTACTGTAAGGTGGTGTCCTTAATCTGTTCTGTGCCTTGCTCTGGTGCCTGAAGGAATTACACTGGAAGCTGCCTTGTGGCACCTTTTCTAGAGGTACTTTCTCATTATTCAGTATTATATTGCTCTATATCTATTTTATAGAGAGAGGTTCTTCCCCCAGAGGGTGGGGGGCACTGACCAGGCTCCCCAGGGCAGTGGGCACGGCCCCAAGGCTGCCAGAGCTTCAGAAGGGTTTGGGCAAAGCTCTGAGGGACAGGGTGGGATTGTTGGGGTGCCTGTGCAGGGCCAGGAGTTGGACTGGATGATCCCTGTGAGTACCTTCCAGCTCAGGATATTCTGTGTTCCTGTGATTCCCCCTGCCTTCACCAGTAGGACTCACATGCCAAAGGTGTTGGTGCTGCCCTGTGTTCCTTGGGCTCTCCACAACATAGTGCAGTTGCCAAAGTTCAAACGTTGAGCAATGAAATGGCATCTCCCCACAACTGCATAATTAATCTATTTTGATAGTATGGAGGTGATGGTGGGAGCAGGAAGATGATCCCTGCAGAACCTGCTGTGGTCTCCAGGCTCAGCAGGGGCATCACAGCTGTGTTGTCACTGTGACCTGGCTCCTGCCAGTGCTTTGGGTATCCCTCACCCTCCAGGCTGTGATTCACCTGCTGTCAGTGTAGGGTTCAGTAACATGTTGTTATGCCACTTATTTTGGACATTTGCATTCTCAGCTTCTGATCCTTTTGGAGTTTTCCCCAGAGTTCCTCAGTTGAGATCAGCTGGTCTGCTTGGCTCAGCCTTTTGAGACTCTTGGAGCAGAGGATATCAAGTGGGGACTTGGTTCTGTTTAACAGCTCTAAGCTGCTGCAGTGAAAACATGAATGTGCTATTAAACTCCTTTGTGAAAAAAAGAAAATACCAAAACCAGTGTCTGTTCTAGATCAGACCAAACAAACCATGGAGGGCTTCTCTGTTCTTCCTATATGTTTTAATCATAGTGTTGGTTGTGTTTTCCCTGCAGGTAGAAAGTCACTGGTATCTTCTGCCTCCCCTTCAGGAATGAGGAGCTTCACTTTTCCTTATGGTTTTGTGCCTGCCTGTCTTGAAGGACAGCTATCTGTTAAAGATCTGATATGGTGCAGGGGGTGCTGTGAGGCTTGGAGATGCTGCCCATTCCATTCCCCTCACACAACTTCTGTGTCTCTGGCAGCCTGGGCAGCACCCGTGGGTTGTGGCTTTGATTAAACCAGTATGTAACTGCTGCTGGCTCTCCCAGCTCACCAGTTGCCACTGCCACACTCTGAAGTGTCTCTGGCCATTTGCCCAGAGAAGGGGTGGCTGCCCCATCCCAGAAAGTGTTCAAGACCAAGTTGGATGGGGCTTGGAGTTAATTATCATTACACTTCTGTAAGAGCTTGAATATTGTTTCATTTAGACGTCAGGAAATAATGCCAAAGGTTAAAAGGTTTGACGAAAATGCCAGTGTGTCTAATTTTAGAGATCTCTGTCACTGGCAAAGTGTGCATCTTGTTGATTTTCAAGCTGGTCAAAGGGCCTTCTGTCCACAAGGATATCATCATCATCATCATCATCATCATCATTATCATGGCTAGCCTTTGTGAACAAAGATTTGGGAAGGGCTCTACCCATGCTTGCTGCAAGCACAATGATGGCTCAAAAGGCTGATGTGAGAGAGGCAGGTCGGGTTGCAAAAGGCACAGCAGAAAGTCTCCAAGGGAGGCATTGGCAAAGCACGGTTCTTCCTGCATTGTCTTTTCTCCTCGAGACTGATTCTGCGTGTGATCTCAAAGCACACAGCAGTGTTATGGATGGTGTGTCTCCAGGTCTCCCGACTGGAGGCCAGAGGGGACCATTGATGGTAGTCGATATGGCCAAGGCTGAGGGATTGTTTCAGGGAGTCCTTGTATCTCCTCTTCAGGGCTCCTCTCTTGTGGCAGCCAGTGGCGAGTTCACCAGAGAGCACATAAAAAATCAACTGCACAGGCTCAAAGGTTGCACCCCCAAGGATAACTGCACATAAACAGGGACATGGAGCTGGTGCTGTGGGTGTCATGGGTGGGAGGTGCTGGTGTGGGTGTCATGGGTGGGAGGGAGATGGTGCTATGGGTGTCGTAGGTGGCAGATGGTGTGGATGTTGCAGGTGAGAGATGGTGCTGTGGGTGTCGTAGGTGGGAGGGAGATGGGGTCAGTACAGTCTTGGTATATGTGAAATGAGCAACGCTGATCTGAGTTGGTTTTCAGATGGCTTGGGTATGGATTCCATAAATCCACATGGATTTGGTAGAGATCAGAAGGCAGGCCTATGAAGTGACCAGTGGTTTTCAGGGGTGTCACCTGGGCTATATAGTCATTTGTTTCATTGATGCTGAGTGCTGGCAATGCCTTGTGTTTGTAGGTGCTGTTTGAAGAGTTCATTTTTGAAAAGTGAGGAAATGGCAGAGCCCCTGTAATTGATGGAAATCCAGGGCTAAAGCCGCAGAGGATAGAGCTGGGTACCACGGAGCTTAAAAACAGTGTCTCTGTGAGAACATCCTAAATTTGCCCTTTTGTATTTCCTATTTTATTATGTCCTTGGAGGAGGGAAGATGGCCCATATTTAGGTTTAATCCATGTTATTCAGGAAACAGTGTATAAGGAAATTTTTAGCTTCTTAAAATCCTTGCACAGGCTTTTAGGATCTTCGGGAAGTTTGTTTATTCACAGCAGCATCGAGTCTGAATGAAATACAGAAGTAAAATGGAAAACTCACAGTATCTTACCATGCAGCTTTTTCATGGTTCACTTTCTTCCCTTGCCTTTTACTTGAGGGCAGGACTAGGGTAGAGAAATAATTTTTGTTCACTTCTGAAAGGTTACAGTAATAAAGAAACTCTTGTTAACATCGGAGTATATGGCAGGCAGGAGTTTTCACAGTCTGGCATTGTTTATTTTACCAGCAATTTGGAACCTTCTGCACTCTTAAAATATTGGCAAGAAAATATTTAACTGTTAACTGTTCTGTGGCCTGAGTGTATTTGAAGCCCTGGGGAGAAGGAGTTCTTGGGAAAATCGGGTTTTTCTCAGTTTATGATTGAAACCAGAAGGTGCAGAATATTGGTAGAAGGTGAAAACAATGTGACTTCAAATTACAATTTTACCCAAATGTGGAACTGGTGGGAGGATGTCAAACAGGTCATGTATGAGCAGGGCCTTGCCAGGAGGGAGTGGGAAGGCTGATGGAGCAAGCAGAAATCAGCCAGTCTGCCAGGCACTACAGAAATGAGTTTGAAAAGGTGATAGCAATGGTGAGAATTTGCATTTGTCCTGGCCTCAGTCACTGCATGTCAGGCTCGTTAATTGCTGACTAATTGTACGGAGTCTAGTAGTTGTGACTCTGCTTGAAATTAAACCCCCAGTGTTTTGGACAGTTTTTCAGAAGAGAAGAGGGGTGACTTGCTGCTCCTATCCAACAGAAGCTTGTTCTGGTCCCAAATTCTTGGAGAAAGAATGAGGTTTTTTATTCTTACTGTTTTTCCCCTATGGGAGGATGACCTCTTTGGTATGAGCAGGATCATTCTTGCTCATATTTCTACATAAAATGTAGCCTCTTCCCCTGAGGGTACTAAAAGCTATGGTAAAGGTAGCAGTTTTTTTAATTGCACTAGCACTTTTCAGGTGAAATTCCTGCCAAGTCAGTAAAGTGACCTGATGTCTGGTGTCCAGGATCATACAGCGAGCTGTGAGTGCTGCTGGAAGTCATGGCAGGAACAGATGCCCAGACAGAAGGGGTACCACTGATATCTGCAAAGGTCAGCAGAAAAGGAACAACACTGAAGATGCTCAGAACTCGTACCACTGCCAGATGAAGTCCAGGGTACTGTGTCTGCCAGTGGCAGAGAGATTTGGGCAGAAGTGTAAGAAGTAGAGCTGTGGCTTAGTATTCCCTCTGGTCTACTCTCCTGGCATTCACTAACGAGTAACCTGAGAGCTGCATGGAGAATGTCGTGTTTGGGATCACTGACAGAAATCCACCAGGAATGCACAGGCCCTTTTTTTACCTCTTTGGTATTTTTTTACTCTTTAATGCCCTGTGGCAATGACTTCTGCCACTTAATTGTGTTGCATGAGAAAACACTTTCATTTTATTTTTAAAGTAGTATTTGTTCATTTCATCAGATTCTTTTCTCCATCTTTTTAATGAGAAACGATGAACAATAATTCCTTGTTTATCTCAATAGCAGTCATGATTTTACCTCTCCATCATCTTCCTTCTCATTTCATCCTGAGTGTAACTAGTGTTTCCTTGTATGTCTCACCATCTTGGTCTTTTCTGTGTGTTTTCCATTTTAGAGCTGTTCTGAGATTAAAAGGTAACAAATATGTGCAGCATTTTATTTGCAGACACACAATGGATTCATGACAGAGTAGGGTTCCTCTTTTGGTTTATATTCCTTTCATAATAATTTCTAAAATTAATTTGTCTTCTTCTTCACTATTGAATTGTTGAACTTAATTTTTTTTCTCTTTAAGACCCATTTCCGGAATTGTAGCTGCTAAGTTGTTGTGCTAAAGCGTGCACATTGTTACACAGATTTTATGAATTCTTTTTTAACACCTACAGCCAGTACCTTTATCAGCCCTGAATATCACTGGTCATAATTGTCTGTGATTTTTATTTTCATTTATTGAATTTTCTACTATTTTGTACTTACCTGTTTCTGCTGAAATGCTTTTCAGAATTACTGTCACCTTTCCTGGCTCTGCAGCCCTGTGAATGTTATCTAAGGTATTTCATTCTGTTTAGTACTTTATAGTCCCTGTAATTTTTTGCTCTTGACTTTTGTTAAGTTCTGAAGTTGTTTTCTATGGGTAGATCATATCACCTGGAATATGATGAACTGGAAGTGTTCAAGGCAAGGTTGGATGGGGCTTAGAGCAACCTGGTCTAGTGGAAGTTTCTGGACGTGGAGACTTTTGGAGGTTATTCTCTAAACAAACAGCAAGGGTTGGGAATTACCCTGAGCTGAAATTGTTTGGGAGAATACTTGGAGGAAGCACATACCAGCTTGTAAGACTTTGACTTTCTCAGTGATTCTGGCTGCTGTTGAAGGCAGGATACCCTGGAATCCCTTGGTCTGTCACTCTTTGTGGTGTGACACTTTTGGACATTTCCTGAGGTTTGTCTCAGTAAAGAGCTGGAGTTTCACAGCATCTCTGTGAGTCATTGCGGGAAATATTTACCTTAGTGATTTATCCACCTTTACTTCTGTCTCCTCCAAGTGCCTCTTTTAAACTTGGTTCTGAAACTTCCTTTCAGTGTATCAGGCTCAATTCCTGGTCCTGGTGTGTTCAAAAACACATTCATGATCAGTTTTAGACTTTGAACAAGTAGTTTTTTAAGAGGCATCACAGGAAAACCCCTCGACATCTGCTCACTGTACAGAGAATCAGCACAGCTTGACAGAGCACAGCAATTTGACTTCTTTTCCTTGATCCTTCTCTTGAGAAGTTGTCAGTGAGCTCTGCCAGCCATGTTCTGCAGGGAAGCAGGAATTTGGAACAAGCCCCTGTACATTGAATACAGTTCCTATTGTACTGTGATCGCCTCTGCATCTGTAACTGTTACCGTGGCAGGGTTTCCAAATTAATAAACTGCAAGATGGGAACAAACCTCATTTTCTGGGTAACATTCAGGTAGGGATGAGCATCTGGTTTTGCTGAAACTTGTAGGTAATATTGTCTAACTTTTCTGTGTCTGCTTGGAATAAACTTGCTATAAGGAGTCTTATTTATTAATTATATGATTGCACAATTGTTATTAAGGCAGCAGAGCATGTACGTTTTTTTCCATTAACATGGTGTTTTTATGGATTGAAGACTTTGGTAGGAACTGGTTCTGCTACAACTCAACATGTAGCTTTTATGTAGGTTAATACAATGTTGAGGTAGGTTGTCAACGAATGTTGAAGAAGGCTTTAAAGACTATTCTCTGAAGCTAATGATTACTGAAGTGTATTACAAAATTACTTATAATTAAAAAATTACAAAATTTATCAGAAGAGTTAATATTTAAAGTATACAGGGACTCACAGCTGTGGCTAATTACAAGCAGTGATCTGCTTTGCAGACAAAATAGCAGAGTGGTTAATAAAAGAATCAAAAAATGAGTAATTTCTTTGATATCTGTTATTTCATGAGTATGTGAGATTGGCTGAAAGAGATACCCTTTTTTTACTGCTACAGAAATATTTTTAATCTGTTTTATTAATTTAATCTTTTTGGTCCTAGCTACAGTCCCGGTCATTTCAACATTACTGTCCTACAAGCGATAGGGATGGTACAGGATGAAATGAAAGGGCTGCATGCAGCTTTGCCCATTTAATATCATGTGTGTTTATTAAGAGGGCAGCAAACACTCAAAAAGCCCATATATAACTGTATGTGCATAAATATTATTTAAAACTAATGTAAACTATCTTAGAAGTCATTCTTTCCAATTGCAGCTTAAGAGAAGGGGCATACAAAAGTCTAAATGTTTGCAGGGTGACTTTTTTATCGTGAAAGATTGGTCCTGTATCTCCTTCTGGAGCTTTTGCTGATATTCCTGCTCCAGCAGTCAGAAGTGTCAGTGGGAGTGGATGATGTTTATGGCAGTGGGGCTGCAGAAATCCCCAGAGTGGACTCAGCCACGACAACACCAGTGTACTCAAACCTGTGTAACTTGTTTTGCACAAGGTATGAATTTATTTTCACTCTATCAGGATAAACCACTACTTTGCTGTTAAAACTTTGACCACTCCAGCAGCATGCTGCTGATGTGGTGTATCAGTGCACCCCGTGTAAACACTATCTGAAAGAGCCTCATCTTAGTTTGCAAAGATGACTGTGCTGACACATCTACTGTGTGCAGGTACAGGAGCAAATACATTGTACAGAAGAGCCTTTTTATTCTAGCAGGAATGGTATAATGAGAATGAGGGGGTGGAAACCCAAGCCAGAAAATTCAAATATAAAATGAGATACACATGTTCAGCTGTGAGGGTGATATGCTTTAGCCAAACACAACTTATTGAGCTTAGTACAGGGGGAAGTCGGTGAAATGTAATGGTCTGTGATATGCAGAGGGTCAGGTTCTATGATCTAATCATTTCTTCTGGCTGAAATCTCTTCATAAAAAAATCTAGTTCAAGCATAACTTACAGCCTAAAGAGAGGAATTGCTGCCTGAAATTCAATGGCTAGTGCTTATACAAGGCAGTTAGAAGTGCCCCTTCTGGCTTTATAGACTATGGATGGATTAATGTGTTAAAGTAGCTTAAGGGTGCAACACATGCTGGCAAAAGCTGAAGCAGAAAGAGACTCCTGTTCAAGTGCTCTCAGACAGTGCAGCCTGTGGCTGTCCCAGCTCAGGCTGTGCTGGCAGCACACAGGGCTGGGGCTCCGGGTGCCCTGCTCCGGCACAGGCTGTGCCTGGTTTAGGCTGAGCCCTGGGCTGGATGGCTCTGAGCAGGCAGAGCACATCACAGCCCTTACAATCAGGAACTGTTACGCTTGGCAAACACCATTAAGATCATCAAGGCACCATCAAACCAACACCCCCTCCATGTTTACCATTGAACTATGTTCCCACGTGCCGCATCCATGTGTTTTGAACCCTTCTAGGGATGGTGACTCTACCACTGCCCAGGGCAGCCTGTTCCAATGCTTTACGACTCTTTCTGCTGTTTATTTTCTCTAATATGTAATCTAAACCACCCCTGGCGCAACCTGAGGCTGTTTGCTCTCGTCCTGTCACTTGTTACCTTCCAGTCTGTGCACACTGAGCCTGCTCTGCACCGTGGGCCAAAACAGGTGGGGAGGAGGAGGAGGCGATTCATTACCCAGGAATGCTCTGGATCCAACATAGGTCAATGATACTATCCTAGAGTAGTGTTCATTTTAAATAGTGCGCCCATTTGTAAGGTATTTTCCTACGTGTCCAGCAGTACAGGAAAGCAGTGTGCTCTTACTTTCCTAGAAATCTTAGAATGCAAAACCTTGACTGAGTCTTGACACTGTAACTTATGACCCTCAGCACTGGGCTGTTGGATGATGCACATGAAGTCTTTGAGGCCAAAGACGAGGTTCCTTCGAAGCAGCACTGAAAAAGCAGCATCTGTTTGCTGCAGTCATCCCGTGGGCAGAATGTGGGATCACAGAGTCTTTCGGTGAAGAGTTGTGACATGTGGTAGGAAGATACATTAGCTGTACATTTCCTTTTGTAAAGGTCTTGTAAAGGTGAGATATGTACCAAAAATGGGTTCCTTGTTTTGGACTAACACAGCCCTGGGTCAGTCAGGCGATAGTACATAAATCTCTCCAGTGACAGCTCCGCACTGGGTTGTTCCAAGGAAGGCAAAGGGGCGAAGTCCCAAGAAGAGCTCCAGATGTTACTGATTTTTTCCTTGTTATTAGCAATTACTCACTTGGAATTCTCTACCAGTTTTCCTTGTTAATAACCGACTGTGGAAGAGTCAGCAGAATCATGACCAACTGGATCATGAAAGTTGCCAGTGGTAAGAACAGGCCCAGGCTCTGAAAGAGGAAGCGCTTCCAACAAATGCTGATTTGGATTTATTCATTTTTCTTGATTTATAAAGAAGGATTTTTGACTTCAGTGTTTGTACCTAACCAATGCCAGTTGTATTCTTCAGAAATGCAATATTCCTTTAAATACCATTTCATTGCCTAAGATACAGCTCCATCCCCAAACCCGTATTTTATATCTGAAACTGTCTTTTAAGATGTATTTATTGCCATGTTTGTTTAACTTGGTTATCTCCTTCATCAATCTATTTCTTGCTAACTTAAAGCTGCTGCTCTTTGTTTTTAGTAGGGAAAGCTGCTTCCCCAGGGATGTGTAGTCCTGGACTTGTCTCTGTAATGGGACTATTTGTTTTCTTTGCCCCTTGCAGTTGCTTGCTGTAACATTTGTAGTATGTGTTAAGTAATCCTTGAGGTAACATTTTTATTATGTCATAAAAAGTGCGTGGCAAATATATAATAACTCATGGAATTTGTTTGTTTAAAATGGAAGGATAATTTATTGAGTGTGTTACATGAGACCTCCTCCCCCTTATTAGAGCTGTAGAAGTGCAGCTTATTTAGAAGTATGTTCTATTGAGAAAAACCACGATCTCTGACATGCACAGAGGGTTTGAGCATGGTTGGGTAGAAATGACATCATAGTTTATGTACTCAATAAAAATTTAATTAAGTCATTACAGAAGTTGCAGTCATCATTTAACCCTCTGATTTCTTATGTTTAATTCTTTTTTTAAACATTCAGTAATAACCAGTCTCCAAATCTTGATAGCCTATAAAATATCTGCATGAATTTTAGTAGTTTATATTAATGGAAAAATATGAGTAACTAACATAAAAGGAATTTTCCTTGTGTTTGCACTATGTGCATTGCTATAAAAATCAACAGATGAAAAAAGACAGTGGTTTAATGGAAGAATATTTGAACTGGAGACTTGCTCACTTGGCAAAAACTAACTCCTATTTTGATAGAAAAGCTGTTGCTTAATTACTGAGGTGGATACTCATAGGGGTGCTGAGAGAGTATTTAGGACCAGAGGTTCCCAGTGGGTTGTGTGTGACGGACTGTACCTTGAGGACAGCAGTGCTGCTGCCTGACCCTGCACTCCTGGTCGCTGTCTCTGCTTTGTTAAACCTGCCTCCAAGCTCATTCTCACATCTTGAGTGTCCTGCTGGTGTGCAGGGCCGATGATCCTTGTCATTTCTACTTCTGGGGTGTGTGAGATCCGTAGAAAAGAAATGCTTGGGTCCCTCATAAGGGTCAGCTCAAAGAAGCAGCTTTACTAAAGTGTAGCTTAGCCCTTGGGAGATGAACTGAGTCACTTTGTTGATCAAGTACAGGCCAAAGGGACAGACTATGCACAGGGGAGATGCACGGGAGGCATTTCACCCATGCCTCTGCACCCAGCAGCTGCTCTAGTTCCAGCTTGAGCTCACATAGGGTCAGTTCTCAAGCCAATGGGTGGCTTAGGCCAAACCAGCAAATATTTAAGCAGTTGTTAAATTTAGTTGAAAGTTGGTGTGGAACTTGGACTGAGTCACACTTACAGCATAGGGGGAAGTTGCTGGATCATCACAGACTCTGAAAGAAATGTAGCCAAAGTCAAAGACTAGTGAGTGTGAGCTCCCAGAGATGCTGGAGAATTCCTGTGCTTGCTGACTGAGGGTCAGTGCTGACAGGTAAGGAGGCAGCAGTGGCAGGGAGCAGTCTCTTGTCTTTAGCGTTCCTGTACTTTCACTGCAGTAGCACATCCAGTTCTGCAGTCCATACTTCGTGGAAAAAAAGTTGAAAAACCTTTGAGTTTCTAGGAATGAATCAAGGTCTGGAAAACCTGATCAGTAGTTAAACTACACAGGAGTCTCCTTTCTCTTGGCCTGTGCTGGCCCTGCAAGGACAGCTTTGCTTCCCGCTCCTGCAGCAGCATTTTCTCTCCACTCTTGCAGCTGTGGCAGAGCTGTTGGCTCAGGGTATTTCTGCCAGTTGTGTATTGAGTAACACCGACTTCATTTGTGTCAGAATTAACAGAGCTGTGTCACAGGGGGGTTCCACAGGGACTGACTGCACCAAGATTTTGCTTACAGCTGAGTTCTTGGGGACATGGGCTCGGGCACTGATTCTTCTTTGCCTGCTCACAGTGAAATTGGTAATATTTTCTCCTCACCCCCTCTTTAGAGCCTACACTGATGGTTTTCTGGTTTATTTTTCAGATTAATTCTGTTGCTTTAAAGGAAGATTTGAAAAGTATGGTAGAAAATTTCTATGCAGCTCTGTTTGGATACGATGAGGTAAGAAGGATGATTTTAGAGAATGTGTGACAACTAGACTATCTAATTCATGAACACAAAATATTCCAGATGGGTAAAATGTTCACTGTCCATATCTGTGGAGAAATGTTACCTTAGGGAAGACTTCTTAGTTATGTACCTTGAACGAAAGTGCTTTAAAGAAAAGAAAGTACAGAGCACATGGATTTAAACTGTGGGGTGTTCTTTGTGCTGCTTCACCATCCCTGCTTGGCCATCACTAAGTCATTTCCTCCCTCTGAATCCCATTGTACTCAGCTGTACTTTGAAAGCAAAGAGAGTATTGATGGAGTATTTATAGGGAGTCTATATGAGAATATTTATAGGCAATACCTAATCATACATAGAGCAAAAGCAGCACTGTGCACAAGTGTCTGCGGGACCTCCAAGAGAAAAATACAATTACATCATCTCTCTTAGTAGTTATTGTTTTGCTCTAGTGAGTGTTGCTCTTCAGATGCTCTTATTCACATGGTGATAGTATTTTTTTGCACGGTGATTTGCAGTATTAATATCTCATAGAGTTGGAGACAGTGTTACACATGCAAGTTTATAATCTACTTTTAGATATAGCCAGGATGTGTCTGCCTGTGTTTTGTTGACAATCTTTTTGAAAACAAAGTGTTTGCTTCAATTAAAGACAAATGTTGGCCTTTTTTATTTTTAACTGAATATTTTAAAGTTCTCTTTTGCCTTTGGCAAATGTGTCAGCAGAAGACAGGAGTTATGAGACTATGGTGATAATACCACATAATCTAAAAAGACAATAAAAGTTGGAGAGAATTTGGACAAAAAGCATGCATGGATGTGGTTGTTCTACAAACCAAAGCTAATATTAGATTTAACTGGAAAAAAACAGATAGTTCTTAATGAGAACTTATTTAGATTGAAAAGTAAAAAAGCAAAGAAAAATAGCAAAATCTAGACTACATTTCTGCAACATTGGATTAAGTATCCTTTCATTTTTTCTTTTCCAAGTGTTATGGGCTTCACACATTCCCAGGAGGTGGTGCTGCCTTCTCTGCAAGGTCACCACTTTTATGGTAAAGATTTCATAACACAGAAATGCAGTTACCAACTCCTACATTAGGAATACCCTGACCCAGGTTTTTTCCAAATTAACTTGCCAGAGTATTGGTTACAGGCTGCTCTGTAAATTAATTGAAGGCCAGGGTTGTTTTTCCATTCTGGGAAAGAGTGATGTTGCTGCCTTTCCATGTGCACAGCCCATGGCAGCTGTGGCGGTGAGACAGGTGCCATGGCCAGGTGCCAAATGCAGTGACGTGGATGTCTCATGTTCAGACTCTCTTCACGTGCAGTTTTTAATCCCCCTCTGTACTTCCTTTAGGGAATCTTGTCTGATGATCATGTTCTGGCAGCAGCTCTTTGGAGGAACCTTTTTAACAGGAACTGTGATGACCCTCGGCATCTGGAGTTGCTGGTGGAGTACGTGCGCAAACAGGTACGGAGTGAGGCTCCTCCTCAGCATCTGCTTGAGAATATTGAATACTTGGTTTGATTGCTTGCATGTGTAGCTCAGTTCTCATAAATAAACCTGATTTAATGTTCAGTGATCATTTCTAAGGAGAAAAAGGTAAAAATAAAAAAATCTGGATTGTGTTTATTATAGAATCATGGACTGTCCTGGGTTGGAACGGACCCACAAGGATCATCCAGTCCAACTCCTGGCCCTGCACAGACACCCCAGCAATCCCACCCTGTCCCTCAGAGTGTTGTCCAAACCCTCCTGGAGCTCTGGCAGCCTTGGGGCCGTGCCCACTGCCCTGGGGAGCCTGGTTAGTGTCCACCACCCTCTGAGGGAAGAACCTTCTCCTGAGATCCCACCTGACCCTGCCCTGACACAGCTTCAGGCCATTCCTTGGGGCCCTGTCCTGGTCATCAGAGAGAAGAGATCATTATTGCAGTTTGATGAAAAATGGCTGCAGAGAAGCTCACGGAATATCAAAGACAATCCTCCTCATCTCTTTTCTGGCCAGTGCTATGGAGGCGCTTGGAAAATTGTCAGAAATGGGCTGCAATTTTTAGATTATAATTGATGTTGTGATGTTCACTCTTCATAGTGATATAGCACACAGAGCTTGAAAGTCTCTGATGATCTTTGGGGAAGTAAAAGGTTTTGTTTTCCAGAATTATTTCTGTTTCTTTCAGGTATTACCTGGAGGGGACAATACTGAGCAGTGTTTGTCCTCTTAACCCTGAAGAAGTTTGTGAATCAGGTTTCTAGGAAATGTTGGTGGGATATGGTCCAGGTGGGCACCAAAGAAAAGGGGTGAGGGAGGTTCTGGGGGAAGAGTGTAGGTTGTTGGACAGGGAGTTGAGGACCAGAACTTCCACAACATCCTTCTCTGTAGTGTTTCCAATGCTGTATTCAGGATCAGATAGAGGTTTTTAGTGAGACAGTATTTCAGTGTGTATCTGAGAAAGTGGCATGGGAAGTAAAGGGCTGAGCTTCCTAAGGGACTGAGGACACTTTGGGAGTGCCAGAGGGCTAACAGGAGGGACTGGCTTAATTTAGTGCTGAGAGTTGCTGTTGCTTATCATCAGTGGGTCTGTAGGAAAGTTTGCAAGGGAGCAAACACATATAAGAAGTGTGTCACTTGGGACAATTTCCTGCCCAATGGGGAATTTGTTGAACTTCTGTATATTCAAGCAAAGCTCAGATTCAGCCAGCAGTTGAATAGGAAAGATTCATCAGACAGAAAAATGTGGCACATTGGCGAGGAATCAGCACAGATTCTGTGCAGACTGGTCATTCCAGCAGACAAGTGGCACACTTGAGGAGAACATTCCCAGCTTTCCATATGTATTAATGAACTTCTATCACACAGCAATGAGGCCTTGAGATTGCAACTGTATTATTAAAACTTCAGCTCAGCACTCTGCAGTGTTTATAAAAATGTAAAGCAAATGCTATTAAGGAATAGAGAATAAAATGGTGCTGCCCTTGCCATTTTTTGCATCCATTGTACCTCCGTGAGCTTGAATAATGTGTCTGGTTTGGGTGCTGAGCATCAAGACACAACACCGGAACTGAAGAAGGCTCAGAGAGGGCCACTAAGGGTGTCAGTAAAACAGCTCCTTTATTAGCAATGACTAGGATCCTCTGTCCAAAAAACAGCTGAGAAAGAATGGGAAAAAGCTCTGAAAAATCCTGAAGGCATGTGAAAGGTGAGCAAGGAAAGGTGTTTGGTGACACAGGAACATGGGGATAGAACATTGCCACAGCTGGTTGAAATGCTGCCATTGCACATGGATTCCAAAGCCACTGGCAAGGTTTGTGTGACAGGAGTTTTTCCAGGGCTATTAAATCCACAATAACTACTTCAGACTCAAAATCCCTGAATGAACAGATTTTGAGAGGGAGGGAAAATAAATCAGGAAAATAGCATTGTGTGCATGTGTTTAACTCCTCCTGGGCAATCTGCTGGTGGTGACTGTCAGGAACAGGACATTGTGCTTTTCCATGTGACTCTCTGTGGCCACTGATCCATTCATTCCTCTATTGAGAAATTCCTTTTCCAATAATCCTTTGTTTCCAGTAACACTGTGTATCCACAATTTCTCGTGGATTCCTCTTTAACACTGGCTATCAGTGGATGCCAGAGAAGAATATACTAAGAGGACAACACGTGCACTGTGCCCCTGCTTAGCTCTGCCCACCTTTCTGAGCCAGTAATGGTGGCTTTTGCTTTGACTGACCTTGAGGGTCAATCTTTTTTCCTTTTCTTTTAACCCCTCTCTGTATTTACAGTGTCTTGTGACAGGAAGTTAACCCTGTGCTGTATGATGAGAGGGGTTTTTATTTTGCTTACATTGCACCTTAAAATTTCATTAGATCCCAAGTACTTTGCCCAAAGAAGCTGTGGCTGCCACATCCCTGGTGGTGTCCATGGCCAGGTTGGATGCTGCTTGGAGCAACCTGGTCTCATGGAAGGTATCCCTGCCCATGGCACGGAATGGAACAGGGTGGGCTTTGAGGTCCCTTCCAACCCAAACCATACTGGGATTTCTTGTATTGTGAGGACGAGTGTTCATTCTGTGTTCATCTCCTCAGGCTTCTGTGCTTTTATATGATAAATCCCAGGTGTTTCCTGCTGGTCAGGCCTGTTTTTTTGTAGTGAAAAGTCTCAGTCTGTGTGAAGCCGCTCTGATGAGAGCCTTCCATGAGGTGATGATATGGGCAGTGTCACCTGCAGGAGCTGCGAGGAAGATGAAATTACTGACGGCAGCTTTGCATGGCTCCTCTGTGCCCTGTTGCCAAATCCTGAGGAAGCATTAGTTCAGGTGTTGGTGGAGAGTCTCACACAGGTGACTCCAGAGATCTGCAGATCCTTATCTCCCAAGCCTTTCCATGGTACTTGCAGCCACAGAATCACAGAACACCCGAGTTGGAAGGGATCCACAAGGACCATTGAGTCCAACCCCTGGCCCTGCATAGACACCCCAGCAATCCCACCCTGTGCCCCAGGGGATGACCCAAACACTCCTGGAGCTCTGGCAGCCTCGGGGCTATGCCCCCTGCCCTGGGGAGCCTGGTCAGTGCCCACCACCCTCTGGGGGAAGAACCTTCTCCTGAGATCCCACCTAACCCTGCCCTGACACAACTCCAGGCCTTTCCCTCAGGTCATGTCACAGTCGTAAATGATCGGTTTAGGTCTGCCTCGTGCAAATGGCAAAGTAGGCTGAAATCTCCCTGTTGTGCTTGCTTTCTGGAGAGAAACGTGTTTGGGTAGGTCTTGAGAGCCTTGCCTGGGGGATGGGACACCTGGCAGTGACTTGCTGTGCTTGCAGGTGCAGCACCTGGACGCGCTGAGCGGGGAGGACCTGCTGCTCACAGGCGAGGTGAGCTGGCGGCCACTGGTGGAGAGCAACGCCCGCAGCATCCTCAAGCCTCTCTCCCCGGTTTACAATGACGAAGGACTCTGAGATCCGTGTCCGAACAGCTTGGGCAGTATGTCTGAAGTGGGACTGGGCTGAGGATGTGGGCTCAGGAAGGAAAATCTGCAATTGGAAAGAAAATGTTTCATTAGCTATCCCATCCATGGTGCCTCAGTAGCCACCTGGACAGCCATACTCCTCTGAACCTTCACCCGCAAAGAAATCCTCATTGGTTTGAGAACCTCTGTCCTTTTTATGGCCCCAAGTGGCCCTGGCTGTCAAATGGACAGAGCTGTCTTCTGTCTTTAGGAAATCAGGTATTTACCATGACTTAGACTTCTCTCAAGAAGACATTTCTGTCCTTTGCCTCGTTTAAAGAGCTGCTACCCAGAGACACAGTGGTGTCCTCTGCTCCCTGAGTGGTTGTCAATGCAAATCTGAACTTTCCATATTAGATGTTAAATATATATTTTAAAAGCCTGATAATGAGATGGAATGGTCCATCTTTGCTTCAGTGGAGTTAAGAATTGCTTTAACAGATTCTGAAGGGTTTTCTGTGAAAATCCTTTTTAGAAACTCTGCTCTGTTGCACAAGAATGAGAGAATGCAAAGAATAATGCACGGTCCCTAGCAATCCTCTGTGTCTCTGGCCATTTTAGGGAGATTAAAGCCCAAGTTATGGCTGGGCTGGCACTAAAAGCTGCCTCAGTACCTGATGCTTCAGTCTGCCTTGCTGATAATTCCACATTCTCTGTAGAGTTGTGCTCTAGGAATTTCTTCATGCAAAGAACATCCCTGTTTGTGTCCATGGGACAGGACTCTGCCATCCTCCTTTTCCCATAACAGTGATCCAGGGCTTTTTAACAAGACCCATCAAGGCCAGAGAAAACTTTCTATGGCTGTGCAGGCAAGTGATGCCAACACAGTAATTAGGGGAGCAGGAGCTGCACTGGTGAGATCAGCAGAGGCTGAGATGCTCTGTGTGGGTGGAGGGTTCACCAGGCTGTTACCAAGTCAGTGGCAAGACCAGTTTTCATTTCTCTCCTGTCCAAAATCCGAGTCAATAATAAATGTCAGTCTGGGTAAAACTGCTGTGTGTTTGTTTTCTGTGCCATGTGTGCTTTTGATAAGAATAAGCCATGTAAAATCAGGGCTTATTCCTAATAAAAGTAATAAACAAAAGTCGAAGGTGATAATCCTTAATTTGTGAATTTAATCCCTAATCTGGTTAAAGTGTGACTGTGCCTGGCTGCGACTTTTTCCTTCTCAAGTTGCTTTCTTCGTAATGTGTGTATGTTGTGGAATATTTGCCATCCCTTCTCCATGCTAAGAGCAGTGGGATGCAGGATAGAGGCTCTCAAACACTGCCTTGCTTTTTTTTTTTTTTAAAATCTTCTCTTAGGGAGCCTTCTGTGTATAAAACAGGCATTTTGTTATTTTCTTTCCAAGGCGAACTTCCTCAGTTTAACTTGTTGTAAAATGAGTCATGTAAAGAGCCGCTCTCTGTGTGAGGTGTATCCCTTCTCTGTGAAAACATTACAGCCCAAACAACTTGCTTGTAGTTTATTTAAGATGCTTTTGTTGAAAGCTGAGCTAAGCAGAGAAACCTCTTATGTGTGAAGTATTATACAGTGTGTGTGAGATAATAACACCTTGTAATTCATTACAGCTGGCTTGTATTTACATAAAAGAAGGCTGAGCTGTGTAGGAATTTGCTGATTAATTTATTTTTAATGAGAGTGAAGTATACCAAGTACCAAAATAAACTTTACTTTGTGTATCTTACTGCTCCTGAAATAGGTGGAAAAATTAATGGTAGATATTTTGGCTCAAAGCTACATACATTAATTCATATACAAAACAGTTATTTAAACTTTAACCCCTTTCCTGCTATGTAATTTAAACCTGGATTCATGTTATCCATGCCATGGGAACACAGGACTGGGAGTGCACCACCATCCAGACTGGGAGACTGTGTACATCTGTAGTGAAACCAGGGAGCTGCTGGAATTCGTGGGACAACTGGTCTGGAGGTGACAATGCCCTTTGTACTCTAAATGTGGGACAGCCATGTGGTCAAAATTGAACCCTTCCCTGTGTTTATGGGCAGGAGGCTCCAGAAATGATGGTGCCAGATGCACTCATTAGCATCTGCCTTTGCTGCTTTTATTAGGGTGAGAATAAAGACCTGTAATCTTGGCCCTGCCTGGGCCATGAAATGCCTTCCACCTGCTGGTTGGGCTGAGCCGGGAGTGGGGTGTGTTTGGGTGTGTAGGGCCTGGTGAAAAACTGAGGCAGAAACTGTCTCTGAATTAAAAAAGTAATTTGTTAGAGAGGAAAAATCCACTGCAGGCTACACAGGACCAGGGATGAATTTGCTTCCCGGTCATTAGTTACCTGGAGACAGGATTTGAATGTGCAATGTTAGATTGGATATTAGGTAGAAATCCTTTCCTGTGATGGGGGGCAGGCCCTGGCACAGGGTGCCCAGAGAAGCTGTGGCTGTCCCAGCCCTGGAAGTGTCCAAGGCCATGCTGGATGGGGCTTGGAGCAACCTGATCCCATGGAAGGTGTTCCTGCCCTTGGCAGGGGGCGGGTTGGTATTGTAAAATGAAGAGCCATGAGCCCCCAGGGAGCATCCAGGATTTCAGCTGGATCTTGGCTTGTTCTCTGTAAGCAGAAGGGCCAGCACTCAGTGTCTTCCCTTCCTTCTCCTGTTTTGCACCAGTGGGAGAGCAGGAGCGTGTTTTGCCTCACAGGGTCAAACTTGGGAATTCTCTTGCTTCAGGCTGATTTTCTTGAGATATTTTGGAGTTGGGGGAAGTCATCTGATACCCTTTGATGCCCACTCTCTATTTTAGGTGGTTAAATGTTGTTCTGTGCCATCTCTGATGCAGTGCTCACACCACCTTTGGGTATTGAACTGTTTTTCCTGCATCTTTAAAGCACTGAAGTGCTGAGAGCACAGGCATCCTGGATGATCTCTACATTTCCTGTGCTGTCCAGTGCTTAAACCATGTTAAAGTGCAATTACCACTTCCCAGATTTGTGACTTCTCTCCTTCCACAAGGTGACATTTTCAGCTGTGCCTCTGCCCCACCAAGCCCTTGGATCAGAACTGCTGCTCTTGACCTGGCAGTCGGAGTAACCACTGTCCTGTCTCTCTTACCCTGCCCCTGGCTTGGCAAGTGAGAGAAGCAGAAACTGGAGACAAAGAGCACATTTTTCCCCCAGAGCTTTAAATCAGATGAACATAGAGTAGATGAAGAGTAGCGAAACCACAGGAGAGTGAGCATCAGCTGGGAGGAGACTGGTTCTGCAGGCATGATGCCTGTGATGTGCCACTGCCACTTCATGGTGCTGCCCTGAGGAGTGGTGGGAGCCACGCCTGACCCTGTGCCCCACTCGCATTTTTCCACATTCTCCTACTTGCAACGTTTCTGTGGGACTGGTTTAATCCTGAGCACACAGCAAAGGTTGTCTGCATCCCAGGGATGTGCTGAAGTGCTTCTTGAGCATTTGGAGAAGTTTGCTGATCCCCTCTACAGGTGTGATGAACAGTTTATGATGCTCCAAAGCCTGACTGTATGTGCTTTCTTCCGGGAAGGTTCAAGTTAATCCATAGAAATTATTGTGTCTTTCTAACTTTTCTGCCAAGATTGTTGTGCCACAAATATAGTGGTCACCTCAGGCCCCAGTACAGGGGTCTGACTGTGAGTACATGGGTTTTTTTTCTTGGAGGATGCTGGTGGCAGCTAATTTAGAATCAGAATCATAGAATACACTGAGTTGGAAGGGACCCACACGGATCATCAAGTCCAACTCCTGGCCATGCACAGGACACCTCAACAATCCCACCCTGTGCCTGAGAGCATTGTCCGGATTTCCTAGTGGAGACCCCACTGTGTAGGCTCCTGCTCTCCCCATCTGCCACTGCACATTTGCCCTGCTTTGCTGTCTCCCTGATTAATAAACTCTAATCAAGGCTTCTTTGCTCTTTTCCCTGAAGAGGCTGTGATGAACTCGTGCCCCATCCTTGCCACTGACCTGGGCTGTGTCCAGCTTGCCTGGACCTTTGGGTACTGAGGGCTGGATGAACACCCCTTCCAGATCTCAGGGTGATGGTTCTCCTGTGCTGTGCTGTAGGGAGCAGTATCTCCATCTTTTGGACACCGTGTCTGCACAGCCTGGCCCTCAGTGCTCTCTGTGTTCTCCTGAGAAGTCAAGAAGAGGACAGAAGCTTACATGGGTGATTGGGAAGCTGGGCAAGGAGAAAGGACAGACCCTGAGGCTCAGCATGAGTGAGCAGTGGGCTCTGCTGCCTGTGCAGTGCCCACCTCTCCCCTGCCTGCAAAGGGACTGTCACCCATGGGTGCTCTGGGCTGCCCGTTCTCCTGCACTGCGATGGGGCATTTGCACATTAACAGTCCAATAATCCTTCCCAAACTTCTCTGGTGAGACTTTTTTTTACCACTGTCCCTTCTTCAGGCATTCAGGGCTGTCCTGTGCATCCTATATGGGTTCTTCCTGAAGTTGCTGAACATGTTGAGGGAGTACTTGTTTTGCTTACAGTCATTCAACCTGCTGAGCAGCTTGCTCTGCTCATTTGTGGGACAGAAGGGATGGCTGGGCCTCATCCTTCCACTGGGAATACAGAGCAGCAGCTCACAGGAGTGTGATTTCACCTGCTGCTGTTACATTTCACTGGCTGCTCCAGATATGATATGCTGAGAGGAACCAAGGACTTTAGGTCAAGTGGCAGTAGATCTGCTGGAGGGACCTGGGACAGGTTAATGGGAACATTTCCCTGCATGCTAATGCAGAAACCAGCAACATCTACTGTCCTGTTCTTGCTGTTGTGCAGGTGTGTTCATGGAGGAGGGTTCTGCACATGGTGCCAAGCCTGGATCCTGTTGGGAAGCTACTGCAGCTCCCAGTGGGTGAGACCTTCTTCATGCTTATTTCAGGAGTGAGGAGTTCTGCACATGCAGAGCCTTTATTAATGACTATGTCACTGACTGAAAGAGTGAGCTGGGCTCCTTCATTGCTTATCCCACCTGCCAGCCCCTGGAGTGCTCCACATCCTGTCAAAACCAGGCATTTTATTCAGATTTACTCACTGTCCCACATCCTTCCTTGCATACCCTCTTCCTGCTGATAGCCTGACCCATTGATGTTACAATGCCCAGTTCCATCTCTGTGTGTTCCCTTTGGAAGGAGGGAAGGAAGGAGGGCCTGAAAGTGTTTTTTCCCATGTTCAGCCCAGGACAGCAGCTGAGGGAAGGGCACACTGTGGTCCCTCTCCTGACAGCTGTGCCCTATGCAGCTCAGGGCTGGACCTTGGAGGGTCACCATGGCAGATCCATGGACACACATTGGCTTCCCTGCATGGCACAGAGGTGGCAGGGACCTCGGAGCAGCAACAGGAGTGACCTGTATGCTGGGCACAGTGCTGGACAGGGGCTGCAGGGCAGGGGGGTTCCCTGCCTCCCATGGCATCACTTGTGGTTGAATCATTTGGCCTGGAGCTGGCAACTGGTGCCCAGTGCCCAGTGTGAGGCTTCCTGTCCCCTGACTTCAGAGAGGCTTAACAAACAGATGGAAAAGATGAAACAAGGCATTTGTGTAATGCCTCTGTGTTTAGAAGATTCTGTAACGCCATGGCTGGGAACCTTGGACAAAAAATGGGGGGATTTGACAGAGCTCAGTGCAGGAACTAAAACTGGGACTTTTCTCATGCAGCTGTGCTGGCTGTGTGTGTCTGGCCAGTGAATTCCACACAGTGGAACTCTACTATGCAGTGCCTTCCAGAAATGCCTGTAGAGAAGTGTCTTGGAGCACCGTGATGTTTTGTGGTGGAAGATGTGGGTTTCAGTCTGAAATAAAGAGTGGGGAGAAAAGCAAATCTGGCTTCTCATGTTCCTGTGTGAGTGCTCTCCAAGAACTACCAGGAAACACGTTGGCAGGCTGCCTTCCCATGTGTGCGTGAAGAGGAAGCAGCAGGTACATTCTGTGGAAAACCCAGGCAAGGCATTTGTGTTTGCCAAGCTCCAAGAACATCTGCAGTGGGATGCAAGAACAAAGTATTGCCTAATGCTTGGATCCTGGCTGAGCTGGGGTATTAGCCAAAGCAGAACTGCCCAGGGACATTGGCGTGGAAGTGGCACTTTGGGGAGGCGGGGGGTGGGGGGGGTTCAGCCAGAGAGAATTTTCCTCTCATCTTTCTCTGTTGATTGCAGAAGGTGTGCAGACAACACTGCCAGATAAGATCCCTGCTTTTAGCTGGCAAAAACGGGCTGATGTCCCACATCCTGTGTTGGCCAAACAGCCTGTGGAGTGCCAATTATAGCCATTTATCTCTTTGCCAGACAGCAGGGACAGGACATCTCTCATCTAATTTTAGATGTCTGCATGGTAAACCTCTGTCCCTGACTGGCAGCCTGAGCTCCTGCTGCTCAGCAGGGAGAGATAAAGCGCTTCCAAGGCTCATTTCATCGGACCTGTCTCAGGTGTCTGCTGCAGGGTGAGGTAACTGACTCCTAGAAGTCTCTGCCTCTCCCATCAACCCTGAAGGAGCCCAGCCTGACAAGCTGGGCTGGAGATGTTTACATCGTGTGTGCTTTCATGTGCTGAGGTCCATGAGAAACTACTGCAGGGAGAGTAGGTCATTACCAAACACCAGCTGGAGACAGTGCAAATCCCTGTACACAATCAGCAGCACTTGTTTACCTGGCAGAAAACATGCGTTCAGTGACTCTTTTAAAATTCACACTCTCTTCAGCTCTTTAGCAAGGCAAAAGGTAGGGTGGTGTTACCCTCTGTTATGTTATCACTGGCAAAGCAGCTGCAGAAAAACACCTGTCATGTTACAGCCTCTTCCCTGTGTAATTTTTCCAAACTTCCTTACATTGGATTGGCTGTTCACCTTACATTTTAAGTCAGTGTTATTTTTTAAGTTACTCTAACACTTATTTTCACCTGTAACACTTGTGTGCCAGCAACTTTGTTACGATTTTTTCCCCTCCCTGCTAACTTTTCCCTTCTCTGCATCACAGCACAGCCCTGGCAGCCAACTTCTGTTTTCTGATTCAACCCACCTTTGCTTCTGTTCTTGCCATTTGCACAGTCCTGCTGGGGCTTCATCCTGACTTCAGGGATCTAAAGACTAGACAGCTAATCCGAACTAATCATCCCACTCCGCTCTAATCCATGGAGAGTGATAGTCCCTTGGGGACATGATTCACCCCAGCTGACTTAGAGCCTGATGTGTGGGTGTGCTGGTTCACACTCAGGCATGGTCATCTCTCTCCACTGGCTATCGCTCCGTGATTATTCCAGAGCACACATTTAGCTTTTAGATGACTTAATTTAGCCTGGATGAATTTAATCTCCAGGGATTTTGTAGGTAAGAGGCCAACTGATTAGACCAACTGTCCAGCCAGTTCTTCATTCCCTGCTTGCCCGTGTGGAGTGCAGTAGCTCCAGGGAGAGCTGAGTGCGGAGGGAGGTCCTGAGTGCTCCTCTGCAAAGTTCTTCAATCACTGCATTGTATTCTCGTGGTGTGTTCCTACACAGTGCTTTAATTCACAAAGCAATGTCTGCCTGTGTTGTTCCTCCAAAAACAACTCCATGGTTCTTTTGGGAAACTGGAGTTAACTAATCCCAAAAGAGGCAGCATGTAGGCAGTATCATCATTCGCACAGCTCCAGGCTCCTGGGTTGAATATTCTTTCCTTGAAGGATTTCCAGGGAGATGCTAAAAGAGACGTGAGCTATTGCTCTTCTCACCTGCAGTATCTAATGACCAAGATTTCTGCAGTGCTTTATACAAACACTGTGACTTTGTGGTATCAAAAAATGTGGTGTTCTGGCTTCTCTGCCCAGTGCTGGCCTAGCAGAGCCAGGCTCCCAGGAAGTGCTAAGGAGTAGCATTAGCTGTGGCTCAGAGATGAGTAAGTTTCTTTGCCAAGTCTGATTACCCACTTGGGATATTTGTATTTCATTATAACTGACACTGAGCAGCATGTTTGATTTGGAACAAATTTCAAGCAGGAACAAGTTCCAGCATCTGCATTCCCACTGTGAGCACAGTGAGGGACAAGACAGGTTGGAGCCTGCTTGGCCAAGGGTGGGGACCTCTTAGGGAAGGGGAGGGAGGGCAACACATTAATCAGTTATCAGGAAAAGGAAGGAGCACCTTGAAGAGCTGATCTTCCTCCCCTTGGAAAAGGGACACTCTGGGCACCGAATATCAGGTGTGTGTCTGCAGGAACTGGGTGAGGGAGCCGGGCAAAGCCGGCTCCTCCCCTGGCATGTGAGGCTCTACCTGGTGATTCACTCCCAAGCAGAGGAGTGGAGCTCATGCTGAGTCCTGAAGGAACCTGTTGGGAGGAGCCCAGGAGTGCAGGAGGGGCAGAAAAGACCTGGAGACGCTCACAGGGCTAACCCAGCTGGAGACACCTCTGAGCATCGGCAGCTCCGGTCATGTTCAACTACCTGGCAGTGGAGGTGCGACCCCAGCTCCCCCGCAGCTATGGGGGCCAGCAAGGGGCCTCTGGGCCGCTGAAGGGGCGTCTGGAGCAGCTGAAGAAGCCGTGGTGGAGGGAGCCCACGCCACTGGTGCTCCAGCACAGCGAGACGGCCAGGCTGGCCATCGACGCCTTCCTGGAGCAGGGCGAGCGTGGCTACCTGAGCGCCATCGCCGAGGAGCGGGAGCTGCCCTTCCTGTCCACCCTGGACATGGAGTACATCAGCCAGCAGAGGAACCAAAGCCTTCCAGACCCCGCTGCAGTGAAAGACAAGGAGGCTGACCCTGGCGATGCGGACACTGGAGACAGGTTCTCCCTCAACTCTGAACTAACGTCGGGCACCTACTTCCCACTCATGTCTGACGTGCACCCTCCGGAGCTGGAGCTGGGCTGGCCGGGGACTCCGCTCCTCACCGTGTCTGGCCAGACTCAAGCCACTGTCATCTTCCAAAGGAACAAAACTAACAGCATTAAGGATTTAGTGCGGTCTCTGATCAGCCGGGCACGGACGGTATGTACAGAGCTGTGTCCCTGGAGTGGGTCCTGTGCCACAGCACCCACTCTGATGCACCACATGCTCCACACTGTCGCTGCTCTCTACGGATCTGGCATGATGTGATTGCTTTCTCTGCAGCAGATCTCTAACTGTTCCTGCTCCTTTCTTTCCTGTGATTTCTTTCCACCTGGGATTTCATGTCACCCAGGCACTGCCCTTGAAGGCACCCTGTGTCCATGGCTGGGGGGATGCAGAGCCTGGAGCGAGTGCAGAGCCTGCAGAGCTCACATCTGGCTGTCCCAGCCAGTCCTGCTCTCTCAGCCATGGAGACTGCATGGCCAGGGCTCTCCTCCAGCCCTGGACATCATGCTAAACAGGACAAGAATTCACCACTGGTGAGTTTCTGTGGGAGAAACACTGAATGGTTTGGATAGGAAGGAATCTTCCAGGCCACCTCTTTCCACCCCCTGCCATGGGCAGGGACACCTTCCACCAGCCCAGGTTGCTCCTAGCCCCAGCCTGGCCTTGAACACTTCCAGGGATGGGGCAGCCACAGCTTCTCTGGGCACCCTGTGCCAGGGCCTCACCATGTATGACCTGAGTAAATTTGTGGGACTGAAAATCACTGCCTGTGGTTTGAAGTAGGTTAGAATCCTGTCTTCTAGGCTTGATATCTGTGCCTCTCTGGGGATGAGTAAGATCAGCCTGTTTTTGCTCCATTGCACAGTTTCTGTTGTGTTATTACAACCTTCAGATATAATAAAAACTGGATGACTACAGTACCTGCCTACCAAGCACAATCCTGGCCTGAATTTACTCACTAATGTTGCTTCTTGCTTCTTTTTCCTTTGCCACTGTGCTCTGTATGAAAGCAGCAGCTCAGACCACTGTATCTCAGACACCTTTTCAGCTTTTATTGTCTTTGTCCTCTTTATGGCTCTTTCCAGCTGCTCCATGTTAATTTTCTCATGTAGTATTTCTGTTGGAGATATTGAGGAAACATTTAGAGCAAAGTTCACTTTAACCAGTCAGCTTCTAGGCAATTTATCTTATCCCTCCAGTAGTTTCCTATTTGGCTTCCCAGTCACTCCTTACACTCATAGTGCAAAATCAGGAGATAAGGAATTGTCACGCCTGGACCTTGGCTGTGCCGAGAACATGAGCAGTTCATAGCTCAAGTGTGATTTTCTGTCACCCTCAGCAAAGCCGAGCAAAGGGATTCATGTATTCTCAGCAACTCAGATTGCTGTGCAGCATCAAAATATCCTCAAAGAACCACATATCAGGGACGTTTGGGTGTGATATGAGGTGAATGGGGATCTTTTTTCTTTTGCCCAAAAGCCTGTATTGCCATATGAGCTGCTGCTCAGTTGTAGACAGCCCTTGGTTAATGCCTGAACTTCTGTTGCACCTTACAGGAAAATACGTGAAGTTTTGGTCCAGGAAGTAAGTGACAGAAAGTTTTGTTTGTCCTCACAGGTAGCTGATTTATGGTGGCTTAAATGATCTGAAAAGTTCTGTGACACTGCCCCCAGTCTTGTCTGCAGTGGGGATTAAGGCACAGTCATGGCAGAATGCACAGAGTAAACGATGACCAAGAAACGTCCTCCTGTCACTCAGCACGTGTCCCGGATCTGCAATGATACTGAGATCCTTTGAGCCACAGGGAAAACCTCTCACTGCTTTCTCAGTTCCCAGGACCTTGCCCGTTGCTGTGGGCAGGTTGCCCAGGCAGTGGAGGCTTTATTGTTCTCTCAGTACATCTTGAACTTTTTGCTTGCTTTGTTTGGCTTGCCAAAGCCTCAACAATCTTTAGCCCGTCATGTTCAAGCTGGGGATTTCACCCAATGTTTTTGACTGTTGTGTGAAACATGAGAATGAGTTTTTAACCACCTTATTGGTTTATTACTGATGTTCTACTGGCTTCTGGGCTAGCAGCTCTGCCCAGTGTTTCCTGCGATTAACTCTGTGATTGATGGCAGTTCCAGCTCATTCACAACCCCAGTTACACATATTTAAGTACTTACTGAGTCATTTTGCTCAGCAAGCCATCGAAAATTATGTTATTTACATGTGTTTTAATGACAAAAGAGCAAGCAGAGGTAAAAACATCCTTTGCTTAAAGTGCCAGTGTGGAGAACCACCTACTTTTTTGCTTTCCAGCTGGTCATTCTCAATTTCCAATATTTTTTCCACTGGAGTTTTAGCTCTTGTCATAGATGCCTCTTTTCGAGTGCTTCTCCTCCTGTGGGGGATACAGTGCTGGTGGGAAGTGGGGAGCCTGTGGAGGTTGCTGACTGCTTTTCCCAGGTGCTGTGGGCAGGAAGGTGCGTGTCTGGAGTTGCTGTTTGGTGCTTCCCTGGCGCAGTCACACAGGGCAATGCCAGCTGACACCTTTTGCAGGAGCACATCGGTACACACAAATCAGCAAGAGGAGCATTTGTTTCATTGGTACCTTTTGCTGGTGTGGTTGGTCTCTTGACTTGGCTGCATTTAAGCAGCTCTCTTTGAAGACAGATGTTCAGATCTGAGCTTTTCCCTTTGCAGACGGCAGAAGATGCAGTGCAGCCACACCTTTGCTTCATTTGATAATCCTATTACAATCTTACTCTTGTTGGCTGAGCTCCAACCTGGTGTCGACTGTCTGTGCTGCGTCTTTCACCTCTCTTGTTCAACTCTGACTCTGGCTGTGCACTCATGCCTGTGTGTGATGGCAGAAGGGTCCCTGATGGTCCCCAGGGTAGCAGCGTGTCGCTTCAAATGGCACCACTGCAGTAATGACCCAAACCACAGGGCTATTGGCAAATACCAGTAAAACGAGCTGTGCTGGTTAGAAACCAGACAGATGGCAAACCCCAGTGGGGTGCTGGTAAGTGCTGTAATTCCCAAAGTGATGACTCCAGTAATTGCTGAATTGTGAGTTTCCAGAAGTGGGTTTGGAAATGTCATGGTTTAGCCCTACAGTGGCAGGGTGTGAATTTTCTAGAGCCTGTGGGGCAGCTGTGTCTCTGCAATGTCCTGACTCCCAACCTCCATGGGCTCAGAGACTGTGGTGATCTTCGTGGTGAGGAGCAGAGATGCTCTGAGCCAGCCCAGCCTTGCCACTCCCACCACTGAAACCGAGGGCTGGAGGCACCGATGTGTTGTTTGGGGTTGTAAGGCAGAGCTGACTTGAATGCTCAGAGCTTGAAACATGAGATGCATTTGGTTATATTGTCAGGAGCCTGAATTGCAGGTACTTGGATACCCAGCTCTTAGCTTTAGAGAGCGGTTGGGAATTCTCTTGGAGGCTTTAGACCTCACTTATTTTTCTCTTTTTGTGACCATGTATTCTTACGAGGCTTCAAGGGAAAAACTTCCAGGCTCTTCTTCCTCCAAAAGTCCTTGGCTGTGGAGCTGAGTTGATGTTACTGCAAAAGCTGTGTGCTTTGGTTGCAGAGAGGACAGGCTGGTCTGAGTGCCCCTTTGGATCCCCACAGCTGGAATGGGCAGTTCCACACAGGCACCTCCATCTCCCCCTGCAGGGAGGGCACAGCCCCCTCTGTCCCCCCCGCGCTGTGCAGTGCCCTGGGGCTGCCACCCTTCCTCACCAGGAGCACCTCTGCCCAAGCACCTCCTGAGGAGGAGGGTGTCAGCAGAGCTACAGCCTCTTCCACCTCCTGATGCCGAGGAGGACCCACTTTGGGAGGCATGAGTGAGACCACGAGGGCTCCACCCGGCTTGCACAAGCTGGCCACGCTGCCTGGGGCTCTCATCAATGCTGCTGAGCCTGCCAGGAGGTGCAGGGCTGCATCCAGCCTGGGCACTGAGGGGCACAAGGGACTCTATGCCATGTGCTGCTGCCTGCTCTGCCCTGTCCCTCCCACTGCAGCCTGGCAGTGCCAGCTCTGGGCAAACACCAGCCCCGCACTGTGCCAGCTAGCCCTGCCCAAGCCTGGGAGCACTGGGAGGGAAAAGCGAGGTGGTGTGGACCTTCTGTGCACCCCCAGTGCAGGCAGTGCCTCTGAGCATGTGGGATCTGGGGACAAAGGAGCACTGGCCTCCCCTGACTCCATCGTACTGACTTCCCAAGCAGAGTTTAGATTGTCCCCAGGGCCAAGCCTGCCTCAAACCTAAGCTTGAGAGGAGCTGGAATACTGTGAGGTGAAGTGTGGCTGAGAGGGACTTGCCTGAGGCCTTACACAAGGTTTGGGCTATAGTTTTTCTGTGCTGCTTCATCATCAGAGGATGTGTGATCCATCAAAGTCATTTGACTAAACTGCCCGTGGTCTCTGGCTGCAGGACACTGTGGAGACACGTGCTGAAGTCCTTTTTGGTGTAGGTCTCAGCAGTACCTCGTGCTGATAGCCCAGCAGCAACATTATTTTGGGAAGCTGGAGATGCTTTTTGCTGCTTGCAGAGCTCTTCCAGGGCTGACTCTGCTGTCCATGCCAGGTGGGTGTGTTTCAGGAGGGGAGAGGAGTTTGTCAGAGCCTCTTAAGGTTCCTGGGAACACAACACTGACAAGGACAACCAAAGAGGTGCCCTCCAGGGTCAGACTCTGCAGCCTGTATCCCCCAGGGCCAGGGTGAGAGGGTGGAGATGTGCCTTGGGCTTGGACATCAGGTATGATCTTTAGCTCGACAGCTGCCTTGTGTCCCACGTGGATGGCTGGGATTGCACCAACCTCTGGGAAGGTCCTTTCTCAATCCCTGCCGTGGTGGGCTGGGCCTGGGGTCTTCTGCCAGATGTTGAGGAGCAGTGACAGTGTGTCGAGCATCATCACAGAGATGGGTTTTGGGGACAAAACAGATAGAGCTGTGAAATCTTGTCCATGTGCAAAAGGGGTAAATCCCCAAAGAAGCAGGCAACCACCTTCTGGCACTGCTGTCCTCTCTGCCGTGGCTCTGGTGCAGAGGGTCTCTCCATGGTGTCTGCAGGCTGAGAGAAGCCCATGCAGAAGTCTGGGACAGAGAGCCTGGGGAAGCCCACGGGGCCCTGCTGTGCCCATGGCAGCTGCCTCCACTCAGCACCGAGGCCGTGAGTGCCAGCCTGGAAAGAGAGAGTTTATTAATGAAAACAGAGCAGGAGAGCCACTGGGCAATGGGCACTCTGGGGCCAGCGTGGGAGTCTGGAGCATAAACCCAGTGCCAGTGATACTTGGAGCTCCTCTGCTCTTCTCTGAAGTAATTCCAGAGCAGAACCCTGCCATGAATGTGATGTCCCCTGTTCCTATTTACACCTTGGACCACTACACATGTAAAAGCTGACCTCGCTGCCACCCTCTGCATTCAGCTCTTGGTTTGAAGAGGAGCAGCAGAGCAGCAGTGGCAGAGGATGAGCTCCACAGGGTGGTTTAGGCTATGCAGTGTTGCATTTGTGGCCGTGCTCCAACACAGGCAGAGGCGGGGTTGGAAAACAGGCTCCCTCCTCCTCACAGAGGGCATGATGAGCAGAAGGACAGACTCTTGCATTTCGTGTGCCAGGCTTGGTGCAGGGCATGAACACTGAGTAGCAGGGCAGGTTGTTGGAGCTTCACTTCCAAACTCATTCTTTTTGGGCCATCTTTATTTGGGCATCCTCTCTGGTTGCAGAAACTCACATCAGGGTTATGTATCCAACTTACGAGCACCAGTTACCTTTTTCACTACTATGATATGGTAGACTGGGACTGAAGTAGTTGGGCAGTAGTTCCTTTACTTCTTTGGCTTTTGAAACAAAGCTGCTCTGCCTGTAAATCCTTCACTCTCTTCTTCCATACCCCAGTGTGTTCCCATCTTCCCTGAGTTCTCAGTGCTAACTGCTGCTGGTTCAAGGTCTGAGTCACTGGGTTGCTCTGCACCCTGAAGTGCAATGACAAATCATCCTGCTCAGCAAGTGCTCTCCTGCCTGTTCCTTCCTTCTCCAAAGTGTCCTCCTTATTCCCATCACTAACAGTGACAGCCAACAGATGGATCCCAACCATCACTTCCTCATCCAAATTTGGCCCCTCCATGTTTTCTGTTGGCAGTTTCCCTCTGTGAAGAACAGAGGAATAGACTCTTCAGGCTATTCCTATATGGCTGATTTCCCAGCCATTGGGAATTAACCATTGTTCTTGTTGCAGGTCATACTGTACTTTGAATTTTCTAGTTCTGGGTCAACTCACTTGTAGTAGTTGCTTGTCATGATCTACCTTCTATTTTCTGTATTCTACTTGCAGTTTTTGAAGAGTTCATGGGGCCGTGATGGTCCCATTCCATCTCTACAGTGGGATGGGTTGCCACAGCCTTCTTCAGCCTCATTCTTCAAAGAACCTGCAGTTGCCTTTAAAATTCTTTTCTTGTTTAACACCCCTCCTTGGAGACTTTATCTTGCAAGTCTTCAGTGGGTTTTTTTGTTTGGTCAGGGTTTTTTTTGTTTGTTTTTTGTTTTGTTTTGTTTTGTTTTATTTTGTTTTGCTTTTTTTTTTTTTTTTACTTTTTAATAATGGTATTCCTTCTTCCTCCTGGCAGGTTCCATACCTATCACTTGCATCCTGGGCTGTGTGAGCAGGGGTTCTTCCAGCAGGGGAGGGGAAGGGATCCTTTCCACATAGATTTTCTCTAATTTTGTCTAGGCACCCCTGGGATGTAACATGTACATACTCGGGATACCTTCTCCCTCACCTGGAAGTGTGTCCTTCCTGAAAAAAACTGCACTTTTCCATATTAATCTGCCATCCATATGGAGTCACTCTTGCTGATTGAATGATGATTTTGCTCAGTCTCAGCTCTTGTTTATAAGGCTTTTTTCCTGGCACATTTGCTTAAGACAGCACATACTTGTGGCACCATTGACAGTCAGAGTTTGTGCACATGTGTTACCTTTGGCCACTTCTTTCTGTGAATGATACATGAGATGGGAGGTACCTGGGTGGGGATTGTCTTCGTGGTTATTAAAATTTGATTTTAGCTGCCATGGTGGGGTGAGGGCTGTTTAGCACAAGGGTCTAGAAGAGTCTCTACTCAGGTGGCCACAGAGGCTCAGTTAGTCGGGAGGTTTGAATACTTAGCTCATAGTTCAAGCACAATTCATTTGGGCATGAGATTTCAACACTCTTGTGTTTTTTCCTCCCCCACACCTCTTTTCTCCTGGCCAGGTCATAGCAATTGTGATGGATCTGTTTACAGACATGGAAATTCTGTGTGACCTGCTGGAGGCCTCGAACAGACGGCACATCCCTGTTTACCTGATCCTGGATGAAGAGTACTTGAAGCATTTTGTGGAAATGTGCAATAAAATGGCTCTTACTCAGGACAGCTTCCCAGTAAGTTTTCAGTCACACACTGGATGTGATAAACAGGTCTTGGAATTGGTAAAAAACCATGTACCCTCTGTTCTGTTCCCTCTGCCTGCTCCCTGGGACCTCTCCCTTCTCCCTAGGACCATTCCCTTCTCTCATTGTCCCAGGCTAAGAGGCCATGGTTCTTTGGTCTTGGAGATGCAGATCTGTTTGAATGCGCAGGGGAAGGTGTGGAGGAGCCTCCTAGTCCCATATCTTGATGTTTTGTGACCCTCATTTCAGTTTTACATGCAGGGAGTGTGAAGTCAAGGCCAATGAGATGCAGTGAGTTACTGAACACTTTGCTGGGCTGGTGCAGAGGCAGAGGGAGACCAGGAAATTTAGTTCACATGGACCTGTATCATCTCCTGGACATGGGGAAATGGTGCAGCCCTTGCTCTAGGACATAGAATTGCAAGACTTAAATTGCTCATAGTTCAGATCCCTGAGCTCAGTTTAGATCCCAGCCAGAGCTGCTGCAGGGCAGTAGCTGGAAGGACAAGGGGTGTAATGAGTCCCCTTGGATGTCCTGGTGCAAACCCCACCACTTCCTTCTGCTGCACCCAGGGATCAAAAATCTCATGTTAACATCTGCTTGAAGGCTTTGTGATTCAGTTGTGGGTCCATGAGCGATTTTTGAAGAACCCAATTCCTGCTCAGTGGGTGCCCATCACCAAAGGTTTGTGGTGCCCCGAGCAGGTCAAACAGCACAAATTAACGTGACAGTGCCACGAGCTCTCTTGGGAACTTGCACCCTCAGAGATGCAACCCACTATCCTGCTCCTCCTCGTTTCCAGCTACCACCTATCAATGGAAATGGGTTTTTTGTTGTCATTTGTTAGTCCTGCAAGGCCAGCAGTGCTGGCTGGTCTCCTTCTCTGTGTGCACAGGATTCCCTGGAGCACCGATTCTCCTCCAGTCATCAATTTCATGGATTTCCCCTTCATTTTGGTGGAAGTTATCCAGTTACCTCAAAAGCATTTCTAACTAAAATACAGATCAGGGAAAATGCAAAAATAGTGTTTTACAGCATTCAAAATAGATGCAGTTACAAATGTCTTAATTTTCCTGCATTTGTAACCTGTTAGTTTAGAGAGGCTTCTTTAGGGAAGCACTCAGTGCTCTGGTCTAATTGACAAGGTGATGATTGGCCAAAGGTTGGACTCAATGCCCTTGAATGTCTCTTCCAACCTCAATGATTCTGTGTTTATTTTCCTGTGCTGGTGAAGTTCTGTCCTTTCTTGCTTCTCACAAGCCAGACCCATTTCATCCCGCCTCTCGAAATGACAACTGTTAGGGAAAACTGCTTCATGCTGGAGCATGTTTGCTGTCAAAAATAGCTTCCTCCCTGAAGTCACCTGGTGGATCCAGATGAATTCCATCTCTTCAAGATTTATTTTATTGCTTCTCATCCAAGAGGTGGCCTTTGTTTTTAATTAAAATTAGAATTAGTTTATATCCATGGAGATGCCTATGTCTCTTTGTTTGGCCTGATGTCACGTCTTGTGCTTGAATGGGTAATTAACACTCTCCTCCCCATTCTGTGACTCATCAGCAGCTCTTCATCTGAAGTGCCTCTTACACTGATGCACCTCCAGCACTCCATTAGCAACCATAGAGGCTGGATACTCACATCTGAGTGGAATGAGGGTACATATTTTATTCCTGCCTCTGAGTTGTGACAGGATGTGGTGGTAAATCTCCATTTGGAATAATTGGTGACAACTGGGGGGTTGATGGGGAATTTGGGGTAATTGCCCCTCCAGCATCTTACTTCTGAGGACAGTGTGTGAGCCTGCTGGTGGCAAATCTGATGCTGAGCTTCTGCAGAACCCACTTCGAGTGTTGGCAGCAGAAGACTTAACTTGGAGTTTTCAAATGTCCATCTGCTGAAACTGGAGCTGTCTGGATGGAGCAAGAGTGGTACCTGGCAGCCTGGCTTTCCTGCAAGACTGCAGGATTCTCATCTTGTTGGTATGATTCAGGGCCTGGATTGCCAAGAGGAAGGAGAGCATGGAAAAAATGAAACAAGGATCAGCAACTCATCCAGCCTTGGAAAGGATAAAGGGAGTGAAGAAATACTGTAGTAACGTACTTGGGGGATTTCACTTACCTGAATTTCCCTGGAGGTGGGAAGAGGAAGCTCCTCTAAGTGAGAACTAGTATTACTAAAACCTTGGCATTGGAAGAAAAAAATTGCTCTGTTGACTGGCCACAGGACACCTCCCCAAGCATCCAGTGTATCCTGGTCTATATCAGCAACTTGTGGTGTCATTTCAGAGGATCACAGGCTAATGCAAGCTGGCAGGGCCCCTGGGATGTCATCAAATCCACCCTCCCACTCAGAACACCATCACCTGTGAGGTCAGGACCTTACCTGATCTAGTCTTGCAAATCTCCAAGCACAGAGACTCTCTGGGTAACTTGTTCCAATGCACAACTGTCCTTAGAGGAAAAAGGTTTCTCCCTTCTCAGGTGAGGACACGTTCTGGGAACAAGAAGGCAACAGTGAGAGCCACTGTGCAAAGATTGTGAAGCTTCGTCTCTGCCCATGTTAAAAGTGTCCATGAACTCCAGAGAAGACTGGACCAGCACTTGGAGAAGAAGTCATGGTGGGGTTCCCACTGAGACAAACCACGAGAGGATGAGGAAATCCCCTGAGCAGAAAACAGGGCTAGCAGCAATATTAGGGGCAGCATCATAAATTGCCGTCTTCCTGCCCTTCCCAGCTGCCACTGCCCCCTGCCAGAGAGAGCCCGTGGGGTCAGATGGACCATGGTCAGAGCAGATGTGCTGCTGTTGTGCAGCCCTGAAGGGAATGGTGCTCCTGGATGGGCTGGCAGACCCTCCCTGCAGTGTGAGAGCCAGGTCTCTCCCACCCTGCTGCAATGGGCTTCCTGCAGGTATTTCCAAGAAGGGAACCTCCCTCCTGCCCGCAGGGACTCTGATGGAAGAGGGAAGCCACCAGCAGTGGAGTCACCTGCCCCCTGCTCCTCACCCCCGAGGCACGAGTTCCACGCCGTGAGCCCCATGGGATGCCCAGGACTGGGTGAGCTGGTCCTGGCTCTGTCCCAGAGGACTGGGGAGCCCACACAGGCTCAGCCTGCAGGGAGGAGCAGGGGGCGAAGGGAGCACAGGGATGCCCAGGGGTGACTCCAGAGGGGTGGCAGGGGCGTGGGGCTGCGCCCAGTGGAGAACATCTGCAGGCAAATCCCAGCTGTCTTCTTCTGCAACACTGGTAGAGATGGCTGTGCCTGGCCAGGAATCTGCTGGGTGGCAGAGCAGAGGCTGCCACCTGCCCCCGAGCCCCCACCTGGGCAGTGCCCACCTCAGCCAGGGCCAAACTGGCCCCAGTGCTGTGCATGGCCTGAACCAGCTGCTGTGGGGCTTCATCTGTAGGGGGGCTGGTGCTCTTCAGGGGTGAGCTACCCACAGGGGGATGTGCCAAACACGGCTGGTGACAGCTTGTGACAGCTCCTTCTGTGCCAGAGGTGCTGCAGGGGGCAGGGAAGCTACCTGGAGGGCAGGCAGGGATGACTTGGAGAGCGGGAAGGGACAACCTGGACAGCAGGCAGGGATGACCTGGAGGGAGGAAGGGATGACCTGGATGGCAGGAAGGCACAACCTGGACAGCAGGCAGGGATTACCTGGAGGGCAGGAAGGGATGACCTGGAGGGCAGGAAGGGACAATCTGGAGGGAGGAAGGGATGACCTGGAGGGCAGGAAGGGACAATCTGGACAGCAGGCAGGGATGACCTGGAGGGAGGAAGGGATGACCCAGCAGCCCCACATAAGTGCAGCCTTAGGGATGTTTATTTGCATGTGAGATGTTTTGTTTGGCACTGTGTCACACAGACCAGGTCAGTAACTGCTTCCAGCCACTATTCTGCTCTTCTGCCTTCCCCAGCTGAGGTGCAAATAACTGCTGTTATGGGCAAACACTTCGTATTATGAAAAAGGCGTCTGCTGGATACCAAGATTTCCTGCTTTATTCTGGGCAATAGGTTTTACAGGCCAAAGTTGTATCAGAGAAGGTTTTGCAGTTTTAAAGCAGAGGAGGATCAGGTCTGTTTCACTTGAGTACAGCAGCTGAAAATGTTAATAGCATTTTTAAATATATTGATAAAAGGCAGTTCTTACAATGTAGATGTCTCTTGGTAAATATTTTTTTATGGAGTGATGTTTTGGTTTTAAGAAGCCTGTCACTGCATAAAATCAGAACATTTGATTTATTAGGAACTGGCTGGTTGTTATGGGTCAAAATTTAGTTTCAATGCAGAGCCATCAGCTCTGGCAAGTTGAGTATTTTTAATAAACTGGAAGAAATTGGATAGTTTTACGTACTTCAGAAAGGGTCTGTAGGCTCATGGGATTCTCCAAGTTTAGTTCAAAATAGAATTTGCACCTGAGTGCAACTTGTTAATACTTGCTGGTATTTAAATCTTATAGAATCAGAGGGTGTGACAAAATATTTGGAACGTAGAAGCCAGGAAATAACTAATGCCTTGCTGGGCTCTGCCTCTGGGAACAGATACATGAGGGAACATCTCAGTTCAGCTCAGTCCCTTTACCAGCTCTGCTTGCTTTGGTTTCAGAACATGCGCATCAGGTGCCTGAGTGGAGACACATACTACAGCAAAGCTGGCAAGAAATTTGCAGGCCAGGTTCTGGAGAAGTTCGTGCTGGTTGATTGTGACCAAGTTCTTGCTGGTACATACAGGTAAGAAAGTACAGCAACTACTGTGACAAAGACTGGTGACACTGAGGATGTATTTGTCACCAAAATACTGCAGGATGTAACAGGGTGAGTGGGTTGGTTCAACAGCTGCCCTGCCCCAGTCAGTGCTTTCACAAGTTTCCAAGCCTCCATCCCACCCACCATCCTTGCCCTTTTATTGGAAGGGGAGACCTGGGGCTTTCCAGTCTTTCCTCATACAGTGGCTGCTGCATCCCTCAGCCTTTTTAATTCTGTTTCTCTGCATCCCCCTGACCTCAGCCCGTCCCTCCTGAGATGCAGAGCCAGGACTGCCTCTGCCCCCTGATATGCAGCACTGACGTGTTGGACAGGAGCAGAAGGTGCACAGAATGGTCTGTAATGGTAGCCTTTGCTGGCAGGGTCAACACTCACTGCATGTTTTAGCTGCCACTGCACACCAAGATGATGATGTCAGAGGACTGATGATGATGACTCTGGTCTCCTTCCTGAGCTGTTCCAGATTCAGCCAGATACAGATACAGAGCTGTTCCAGACACAGGCCTGACACAGGTCATTTTTCCCTATGGATAAGCCACATTTGCCTACACTGAAGTTCATCAGCCACATTTGTGGCTTTTGTCTACTTGTTTAGTTCTGTGAGGTCCTTCTGGATTTCCTCACCTTCAGTGAGGTATCAAGCCACCTGAAGGAACCAAGGATCCTCTGCAAACCTGGGGGTGTCACTGCACCCCTCTGTGCCTGAGGGCATCCACAAGATGCAAACCAGTCCCAGCACCAGCCTGAGCCCTTGCTGCTGGCTGCTACCCAGGCTGGAGAGTGACCAGAAAACCCTGACGCCCTTTGCATCCTCTGCTTTCACCACCAGTCCAGAACAAGATCTTTCCTCCATGCCCATGGCAATTTCCGAATAGTCTTTGGTGTAGAACCTTGCCAAAGGCTGTTTGAAACCCCAGAAACATGTAGTTGGTCAGTCCTGGTATCCATGTGCTCACTGGCTCCCTCCCCAAACTCCAGCAGGTCAGCGAGGCAGGGCTTGCCTTTGCAGTGTCCCTGTTGTCCTTTTCCAAGAGGTTGTGCTTCCCATGCCATCAGCAGTCTTGTTCTTCCCAGCACATTCGGTCATGCCCCAGGCTGGAGGGCAGCTCCAGTGCTCTGTGGGCTTCAGGATCACACTCAGACCCTTCTCTGCAAGAGGGATCACACTGGAAATCTCCCAGCCCGAGTGAGACACGTCCCGGTGCCACCAGCACTTGGAACAGAGGCAGAAAGTCCACTGAGGTTCTCACCTATGGCCTGGCCATCACAGAAAGCCCCTTTTGACCCACAGGTCTCACATGGAACCCCCAATTCCTTGTCTGCCAGTACAGCATTTTTGACAACCTACCAGCCACAGTCATCCTGGAGATTTTTGGTCTGCTCCTTTTCAACTCTTTTTGACTCATTGCTGCATTTTTACACAGTTACCATTCTTGACATTGGATCTCCACCCGCCACACTTATTATTTAGATTGCTCTCTGCTTCGACAGAGTTAAACTTGTGTTGTGATCATTCTTACAAACAGGCTCTTCCACTTCTACCCCTGGAACTGGGTCTTGTGCATCATTCCAGACCACATCCTGAATTGCATCTTTTCTTGTGGGTCCAGCAATTTGGACTAGTTGATTTTGGCATGTAATCATTTATTGCTTCCAAGAAGTTTTTCTCCATGGTTCATTCCAGTGAAGCATTAACCTGTATATGTGTGAGTGGATGAAATCTCCACTGTTACTGTCTGTCCTCATTTTGCAGCCTCTGTGATCTCAGTTAACAATGTCTGTTCACTATCACAGTTCTGGTCACAGGGTCAGGAGTACTATTCTTGTACTATATCTTTATTACTAGACTCTGAATTTTCCCCCCAGAGATCTTTCCCACAGTATCTTCACAGTGTTTTACATCATATTATCCTTCACTAACAATGCAGTTCCCCAGGACAGATTGCTCTGATATTTCTGTGAATTTGGTGCCCTGGCAATACTTTATTCTCATTCCACCAGGTCTCCTTGAACACTGCTCTCTCTCTCCCTTTCTCTCTCTTTTCATCTCCCTGTGAGCACATGCTGGACCCTGGGGATACCCGTGTCCTCCTCAGTGCTATAGCTCCAAGCTGCACCTTCTTCTCTGGTGCTGACTTCATCATCTCCAAGAGAGGAGCTCTCACCTCACCAAACTCTGGGAAAATGATAGAAAAATGGAAGTACCTGGTTGAAGCTGGTTATGTGCAGTCTCTACATAAACAACATGGAGAACAGTGTTTGGGGGCATTTTGACCAACCTAAGATGTCTGAGAACAATGGAGTGAATCTCTGCCTGGAAACACAGGAACCTAGAATCATAGAATTGGTTAGGTTGGAAGAGCCCTCTAAGACCCTCAAGTCCAACTGTTCCCACAGCACTGCCAAGCCCAGCACTAAATCATGTCCCCAAGAGCCACATCAACACAGCTTTTAAATCCCTCTCTCCATCGCCACTGGCTACAGGGGCAGGATTAGGTCCCTTCACAGCACTCATTTTTGAATGGCTGTGTCAGCTGGGTTGCACTGCACAGCTGGAGGAATAGCTGATGTCCCTGTGGCCCAGGGTCAGGCTATTGCTCACAATGCCAGGTTGGTTCCTTGGGTCAGTTCCTCCCTGGGCCACCCTGGGGCAGGGACTGGGGGCTGTCCTGTGCTCTCCTACAGATCTCTGCAGAGCTGAAACTTCTGCAATTCTGGAAGGCAGTATTTCAGTTGAATAGGGTCTTACATCTGATTCTCTGCTGTCCCAGTAAGCACAGGATGTTCTGCACTAAAAGAAACAGTCTCTTCTTGATGAATTGGCTCAACTGTGGTGAGAAACACTTCTACAGGAGAAACCCAGGCAGTCTGTTCCTGGGAATGCTGCAGCCTCTCTAGGAGATACTCAGATTACTGTTCCTGCAGATGGGAAAGCTAATTTCAAAATATGAGAATAGTTCCTGAGTAAAGCCAAAGATCCAGGATGGATCGATGGGTGTGTTGGGATGACACAGGAAGGAGGGTAAGAGTGTTCTCACCTGAGGGCAGGTGTTACAGTGCCAGTGCTGTGTGCAAGGCTCAGAGCTTTGGGACTCTGGGCTTATGTGCTCTGTGTGCTCCTGTATGGCCAGTTTACCACTGGAGACCTCCCCACCGTGTCCGGCCACAGGTTATGCAGTTTAGTTTATGTTTTGTGTGAAGAAGGGATCTGTGCTGTTTGCATTAGATAATTCTGTTGGATGCCCCTAAATTCCTATAACCTGGGCACAGGAAGTCACTGTTTCCTATTTACTCTCTTTGATTTTGTCCTCCTCCATTATAGTGCCTCATTCTGCAGCTGCTGTCCTTGATGTCCTTGGCTGTTCAGTCAGTTTGTGTGTCCAAAATGTGCATCTTCTGGCAATTAATTGTCCATCCTTTCATCACATATTCCTCCCATATTTTAAGATCCTCTTGCAGCTTCTGATTATCCAGTTTTCTTTTATACACTCACAATAATTTTATCCTGAGCTGTTACAGGGGCAGTTTTTTTCAGGACTTTTTTGATTATGTTGGACAGTAGCAATTCCAGCACAAAACTTGAGAGTTTCCAGTGAAAAAATTAAAACTACTGCTAGCATTTGCATCTTTAAGCAACTCTTACTTCTCGAGAGGAAGACTTTCCTTTGTATTCCACAATCACTTAATTTTTCTAAAAACAATAATGGGCTTTGCTGAACGACATGTCAAAATCTCTTCCAAAATTCAAGTGTGATACATCAAGCAGAGCACACACATCCCTATGCTTGATGCCTCCTTCAGGGAGCTGCAAGAGGCTTTTGAGGCATGGCTTCCTTCCACTAAAATATGTTGAGTCTTCAGCAGTGTGATTATAGTTATTTATGCATCTAATCATTTTACTCTCTATTTGCTTCTACCAGCTTGTTCAGTATGGAAATTGGACTGGCTGCTTTGGAGTTTTCCAGGAGCTCTTTCAAAGGTTCACGTTCATTGCTTTCCCTTCCTCTGCTGCTAAGTTCAGTTTTAAATGATAGGTTATTCCCTGGTTAATCGTTGGAAAATCACTGACTTTCAGGTTTTGAAGGCTGTTTGCTTTAATATTTTCAGTTATGCACCTTTTAACTATGGTGAGTTCTGGGATGGTTTAAAAGGTCTTTATTTTGAGAGGTACATTTCCCCGAGACTCTAATATAGCATCTTTAAATAATGCTCATGTTGGCACAAGCATTTAACCTTTTTGATTACTCTTTTAAATTCCTTTTAAAGACCACTCCTCACTTTCTCTTTGAAGTTAAGTATTACTATTGTGGATTATTTTGGTCCTGAATGTTTGGTATGGGTAGATCACAGTTATTTTTTGGCCTTCCCAAAGAAACTCTCTAAACTGGTTATGTTATTTCTTCTTTTGTTGGTTTCTCAAAAAAGTTGTCATTTGTAGTGTCTAAAATGCAGTTTTGGTCACTCTGCTCATAGTGGTCCCCATTCAGCCTAGCAGAATCTCCCTTTATTCCTCTGCTTTCTGCCTTCTTAGTCTCAGCACCTCCTCCATATGGCACATTTACCATCAGCACTCTGCTTGGGAAGTTCCCACTATAGCCCTGGTACTATATTTTTCCTATTTGGGAGTGGAATTTTAATCCAACAGGAATAGATTTCATTTGTTGATATATCATCTACCTTACATGATATTTTTTAAAATGTACTGGGCCACTGCCTAGCAACATAACCTCTTCTCGTCCTTTCTGTATAATTTCTACCTTTGCAGTTCTACTATGCCTTGAGTTTTTTGGCCCAGTAAATTCCTGAGACACCTCCTGTGTCAGAGTCATCATTTGAGTTCAGATATTTCACAACATCTGTCTGTTTATTTAGCTCAGAAAGTTCACGTGTGTGCAAATGTTTGGATCTGCTCTGGCTGTTCACCGCCAGGCACTTTCCTAAACACAGATTTAATTGTTCAGATGCTCTTATCAATTATAATTTCTTACCGAAGTGTCAGTGATTTCCATCTTGTCCTTGTAGCAAAGTAGAGTTTTCTTGCTTTTATTCCTAAGGTGAGGTGGGTGATCCTAAAGTGTGGCTTTCTACACATCCCAGCTTTGCTTCAGATTCTGCTTTAAAGGCTTCCTATATCCTCTGCCCTATATCATGCAGCAGCCAGGTTTCAGTTAGGTTAAGATGGAATCCAGCTTTCTTCCTAGAGTCACTATATTCCTACGGTTTTCCATTTCCTTATGATTCTACCACTCTTTCCCTAACCTAATTTCTGTAACCATGTCCTGAAATGCTCTTTTACTTCTCTGTCCCATTCTAACCATGGAAGTGAGAGCTTTGTAAAAGGCCACCAATAAAATACTGATTTTGTGAGCTTCCTAGTTAGATGCTTTTACTTCACCCCTGAGACTCATCGTATCTTTTGTATTTTAATGGGAGCTGTATAGACATTGACCAGTGGCCTCTCTGCAGAGCTCCATAACTTAGAGCAGCCAAATATCTCTCATATCTTCCATCCCAGTGAGCAGCTCACTCTTCATTCTTTGCAGAGCACTCACAGGGCTCACATCTGGGCTTCTCCCAAGGACACCCACACAGTGTAGTGCCTTCCACGTAGCTTGGATTGTACAGTCTGGGGACAGTCACCACACTGATCCTCAGCTGTCTCTTCTCCAGACTCAACATATCCTGTTTCTTTGGGGATTCAAGGACAGTGAGTGTCCTGTAGTTCACACACTCACAAGGTATTTGGTTTTGTTCCCAACTCTGTCACACTACAAGTATGTTTTCCTTAAGACATACTCTAACCCCCAGAGCTGCTGCCCACACCTTCTCCACCTGAGTGGGACTGCCTGGAATGTATTTTCCTTTAATATTTGCCCATTGAACTGCATCCATTTTGTCAGGACCCTTTCCAAACTCCTGTCTATGCAGTCCCTCTCCATTGATATGATTTGTGAATTTACTGAGTGTACACTCTCCCATTATTTAGGCTGCTTGTGAAGATATTGGGTTCACCAGAGCCAAGAAGGAAGATCCCTCGAGGGTTCCAACGTGTCCCTCCCCACTGACAGTGAATCCACATGTCCAGGCTCTCTGCATCCTCTCTTGCAAAGAGGTCTTTTCCTATTCTATCCTTGACTATTCAAGTATTCACTAATGTGTTTTAATGCATCATCTCTAATAAGAGATCCTTTTCTCCTCAAATACACACTCAAATCACACCTGAAATGAATTTTTAGTCTCTAGTTACATCTGTAGCCATCAGTCTCTCTTTCATGAGCCCTCTATGCAGTATTACACATGCACATATATCGTGGGAGATATATTGTCATTCTCATTTTGAACCCCAGATGTTGATACTGTTCTCTCTGCTGACATTTTCCTTAAGAGTTTTGTAAAAGCCCTTCTTATTTTCCAAAATACCCTTGGCAAGCTGAATAAGAGCAGATGCTGATCTTTTTTCTCCAGTGACCAGCAATAGGACCCCAGGGAATGGCTGGAGCTGTGTCAGGGCAGGGTTAGGTTGGATCTCAGCAAAATGTTCTTCCCCCAGAGGGTGGTGGGCACTGCCCAGGCTCCCCAGGGCAGTGGGCATGGCCCCAAGGCTGCCAGAGCTGCAGGAGTGTTTGGGTGATCCTCTGGGACACAGGGTGGGATTGCTGGGGTGTCTGTGCAGGGCCAGGAGCTGGACTGGATGATCCTTGTGGGTCCCTTCCAGCTCAGGATATTCTGTGATTCTCTGATTCATTAATTCATTCTGATATATTGCTGCCTGTTTCTATGGATCAATCACATTTTTGTAGGTTTTTCTTAATATGGGAACCAATCTCACTGCTCTTATCTTACACAGTTGTAGGCAAATTAGTTTAGACTCCTTAAATCTTACATGTTTATTAATTGTTTCCCTGTGTTTTCCATCTTTACCATTATATTTCCTTTACATAAAGGAAAAAAACCTAGATTGAGGTATCTAGGCAAAGCAGTAATCTAAAATCCTAAATGTAATTCTATATTTAACTATTTAGGGTTATTGTGGTCACCAAAAGAAATAGTGTGTTTCTTTGAGCATTAATTTAACATAACAGAGGGAAGGACATGGAGACATTTAGTGGTGCAGCAGGTGAGAGGAGCTCAAGGGCAAACAGGGGCTAGAGCTAAACAGGGTCCTGAACAGGAAAAGAGGAGTAAACATTTAGGACTAGAAAAAAGAGCTGGTATTGTCAGCCTAAAAGGGAGTTGGGCGGCTGAGTTGCATAAGAGGAGGTGTAATTTCCCAGCTGAAAATGACAGATGGGCACAGTATCAGTGTGTGTCCTGCCACGGGCACAGAGAAAGGAACTCAGTGTTTGCCATAGGGAAAGACTCAAAATTCGGGGTTCAGGCTGACACAGCAGCTGAAACTGAAAAATGAGAGGCAAAAGTTTACAGGATGACAAAAGCTCTGCACGTGACTTCAGAAGAAATAAAATTAAAGTGCAGTAGCATTTGGCAATGGACAGGTACAGCTACACGGGTTTGAAGCTGGAGGAGGCTTGGAATTGCTTGCAAAGCAAGGGGCTCATACTCCCAGATATGAGCTCTCCTCATACCCCAAGTATAGCCCAAGCAAGAAGAAAGAGCTTTGAAGAGCAAGTTCCAAATCTAACTTGGTCAGTCACTTGAAGAAAGAAATTCTAATTAAGCAGGATGTGTGTAAGGAATGAGAGGCTCAGTGTGTCAGCAAGGGAACCCGACACAGTGAACAGGGCCAGGAGATAGGTCCACACAGCCTTGCTGGGCACACCAAAGCAGGGAGGAGCAAGTCCTCAGGGGTGTAAATAAAAAGTGAGTCCAGGAGAAAGGGACGAGGCTGGACGGGTGAATGACAGATAAGAGATAACTGAAATGGGTGCCCAAATTAGCTGGTTATATTGCAATGGTTTGGATCAAAAAGAACATGAAAAGCAAGGAGTGGAAATGATTTCAAGAGCATTAGAAGCAGCTGAGGGTGCTTGCTGCAATAAAGGCAGGGTTTTGTCAGCTTTTCAAAGAAAATGTCACTTGAAATGAAAGGGCTAGTAATGAGTGTTATGTGCCACCTATATTTAGCCACGAGCAAAAACAAATCACAGAAGTTTGCGTTGGCACATGGAAAAAGAAGAATGGCTTTGACAGCCCAAGTGCCAGAAGAGCAATAAAAATGGGTTTGAGAGGCCACTGAAAGAGGAAAAAACTCTCCTGCTGTAAACTGGTATCTCATCTGTTGGGAATTGCTGAAGCAGAGGCTGAGTGTGGAGATCTGGAGTCACCTGTCCAAACAGCTGGGGAAAGGCCCCTGTGACCCCAGAGCAGAGCAGGAGGGGGCACACAGGAACCTCATCCAGGTGTCAGAAATGCTGCTCAGATGGAGAGCTGTGGAATCCTGCAGGAGCTCCTGCTCGGCCCACGCCAGAGCTGGGGGCAGGGAGTGCTGCGAGGACAGGCAGGTGTCCCCACCTCCCAGAGGTGATGCTGCTCCTCCACCTCCCAGAGGTGATGCTGCTCCTCCACCTCCCAGAGGTGATGCTGCATCTCCACCTCCCGGCCAGGGGCTGAGCTGCACTGGCTCCCGGAGCATCTGGAAGCAGGGCAGGGCAGGGCAGGGATCCTATCCTACAGCCATCCTCTCCCAGGCTCCTTTGTGCGCAGGGGGATCCACAATGGGATACGGGCTCCATGTGCAGCAGTTTGTTACTGGAGAAAGTAATGTCAGCTAAATCCTACCACTATTAGAAGCTCACATGAACTTTTAGCATCCACAGTGGTGTGCAGGGAGGAACTCCACAGCCCACCTGTGTGTCGTGTTGTGCAAGGAATTACAGAATCCCAGGATGGTTGGCAGGGATCTTACAAACCATCTCTTTCCACTCCCTTGCCAGGAGCGGGGACACCTTTCACTAGAGCACGTTGCTCAGGGCCTCATCCAGTCTGGCCTTGGAAGTACCTCTTCTTGTCTAACATTGAATTTGTAACCCAGTAACTTCATCCAGTGCCTCATTTTTGGACCAGAAGCAGCCAATAATGCTCATTCCATGGCTATTTCCATCCATGGAAGAAAAGACCTTTATCAGTTTGCAGCGATGGGAATAGCTGTGGTGGGCAAGGCTCACATCTGACCATGAAAACCTGGAAACCATGGCAAGGGACAGGGCTGTGCCACCAGGGGACTGGGATGATTCCTTCCAGGTCCTGTCATGACACAGAGTGGCGTTGGCATGGGAAACTGGGACACAGGAATGCTTGGACTGGGCAAAGAGCCCTAAGAGGAACCAGAACAGGGACAGTCCCAAGGGGAGGGGAGTGCTCTCCCCTCACAGGGAGAAGGAAGGACAGCTCAGGTGGGTGAGAGGAGATGGCTGGGTACACTGGGACTGGGGAGCAGTGCTTGGCTCAGAGGGGCTGGGAGAGGACAGAAGGTGGAAGTCACTTTGTCCAGGGAGGGAAGGAGAACCCAAGCAAGACCTGTTGTTCACCTCTGCTAAGGTGAGGCAGAAGGGTAAGGAGCTCGTGGGATTTACCTGCTAGAACAGGAGTCTGAGACATGAGACCTCCTGGCCAGAATGAGGAGGGCAAGCAGGACCAGTTGCCCAGCTGTTTCCAGGTGTGCTGGCAGCAGCAGTGCCAGGCTGGGCACACAGGGATGGCAGGCAGGATGGCAGGCAGGATCCTGCCCCTGGATAACCAGGGTCCTCTCCCAGTTCAGGAGCCAATGCTGGCAGGGTGAGGGTTGCAAGGCAGGAGAAGAGCTGTGAGCAATGTGGCCAGGCCAGGAGCACCCCCGGGAGCCAGGCAGTTCCCCTGGGACAGAGGCCTTTGACAGTGTCAATGCATGAAATCTCCCCTGTCTGGACTTCTGAATTTCTTCAAAGAACGCTCAAGGCTTTGTAAGAGATAACATTCCTCTGACAAAGCTGCCTTTCCTATCATCTCATATTTCCTATATGGCCATTAATTGTGTTCTTCAGAAGAGTCTCTGCTAATTTGTGTACCTACACAACTTCTATCTATCTCATTTGTGCTGTGCAGTTGTGAAACCTAATGGTCTGGGACATGAAAAGCATTCTCTGCCATTAGCAACCTCCCTCTCTCCTGATAACCAGGGCCCTTCCAAGTGGGAGATAGCACATTCTGGTTAGTACCTGAGCCATTTCATCCTGACATTCCTTGGCACTCTCAGGGCTGGCATTCCCTGGTCCTGCCCAGTTGGTGCTCTCTGCTCTGCTGATGTTTTCTAATCTCTTCTACAGAGGACTCCACAGGAGACTGACCCTCCCTTATGTTTTGGATAAAGAGGGGGTCCAGGCAGGGATCATCCCAAGCTCCTGCACAATAAACAGGGATGCAGAGGAATTCTCTGAGCACTCGTGTGTTACACATAGACCAAGTGCTCCACAGAGAGCTGAATATTATTGCTTTCACCTTTTGCAATGTTTGATCCAACCTTTTTTAAAGATGGTCTTTCTAGACTTAAGAGCTTCTCCTCTGTCATTTAGTCACCCCAGTTTCTGGTTTGTTTTTTGGGGTTTTATCCCTCATGTCTTTGTCAAGGTGGATGCATTTGCTTTGAGCCTCCATTGTGGTGTTTTTGAGTACTCTTTTTCACTCCTTCTTTATTCTTAGCTAATTTACCTGGTTTGCTATTACACAACAGAGTATTGTTTGTTTTCATTCTGTGTTGCTCTTCGGGGTGCATCTCCTAAGTGTAAATACACCAATCACCAGTATGACCCATAACAACTGCACAGTGCTCAGGGACAGGTTTTTACTGGAAGTTCCCAAATAGCTGTCTTGTGCCATAAACATTGATGAGATCCCAAAACACGGTGTCAGTGTCTTGTCCTGAAATGATATTTATTTGAGAATAATTATAAAGTCCCTTTACAACTGCTCTCCTGGAGTTCCTCTCATTTCATGCTGCTCTTTAGAGTCACTGTCTTGATTCAGCAGCTGATAACACGGCCCTAAGCTTGTATTTCCATCTCTGAAGGTTCTGGTTGATTTAACACATTAAACATGCTGATGTGGTTTGACTATAGCAAGAATAAAAATAACAAAGAAGTAGCTGGTGACTGGGATGTCCAGGAGCCTGGGGAGCCTACTCTGTAAGAAAAGCTTCCCTTTTTAATCCAGGAAAATGAAGATTAGGAAAATTGTGGTTATGATCTATAGCTATATGGAAGAAGAATTAATTAGGTTACAGTTTTTGCACAAAAAACAAATAGGGTTAAACAGATAAGGAAAATATGTAAAGTGGCAATTAATGGAGTTTTCCCCCAGCTGGGGCAAAACCTGATTGGTTTTAAGGTGGAACATGACAAACTCCCAGAAGAGATTCTAAAACACTGTACTGAGAGGGCAGGGACTGCATTTGCTGAGCAAAGGATGTGACCTTCTAAGACCATGCATCTGGGAATCTCACAGCAGTAGTTATGGAAAACATCATCAGCCTTCCTGTCCTGAGGTATTCCTGTGGGCTCTGGAGACCTCTGCTCCTGAAGGCAGTGTCCAGGATCCCCACTCCTCACCTCCTGATTGCCCAAGTAGCTCTTTCAAGCCCATCATGTGTTGCAGATGTCAGGACATGAGAATGCAGCTCCTGCCAAGTCAAGGAGGGCACCCCCCAAGCTGATATTAAATGACTTTTTTAGTATTTTGTAATGTGAGATGAGCACATTCATCTCCACGAGCAATCTCAGACCTACCTATTTAGAGAAAGTTCTGACGACACAAACTGGGGAGTAATCCATCCCTGGAATGTTACAATCCACCCTGGGCATCTTGGCACTCTGAGAACTAAAGGTCCATGTGTTTTGTTTCTTTTGCTGCAGTTTCACCTGGCTTTGCAGCCAAGTGCACACGGGCCTGGTGACCCACTTCCGTGGGCAGATTGTCGCCGAGTTTGACAAGGAATTCCGGTCCTTGTATGCGGAGTCCAGAGCAGTGAGCAGCCTCTGTGTGCTGGACCCGGGGACATGCCCCTACTCTTGGAGTGCCTGCAAAGCTGACAACTGCCTTCTAAAACCCCCTCAGGGGAATGATGCTGAGACCCTGAGCCCTTCCAGCAGCCTTTCCAACGTGAGCATCAGGAGCGTAAAAATGTCTCCCTTTATGAAGAACTCCAGCTGCAGTGCACACCAGGAGAAGCAAGACTCCAGCTCTGATTCTGGCCAGAAGAAGGGGAAGGAAGATGTGGCCCCGAAGCCCACTTGCCCTAAGCAGCAAGAAGAACCACCAGACTCAGCGACCAGTCCTCCAAATAAACCTGCCCCAGCCTTGTATCCCAAAGCAAACCTCGTGACAGCAAGGACATTCCTGCAGCCAGAGCCTTGCCCTGCCCTGAACCCCAATAAAGCTGATTATCAGGGGGACTCCAAGGCCAACAGCAGCCACTGCTCCCCTCCGAGACTGGAGCAGCCGCTGCAATCCCTGTCGGAGGGTGACGGGAGCAGCCTGAAGCAGAGGGGGCCCGTGACCACCCCCAGGGAGCTGCCAGTGGAAAACGATAACGTGTTCTATGGGGTGGAAAAGAGACAGAGCCCCGGACACGGGAAATTTGACCTGTTCTCCCCATACAACCAGCACAAACGGGATAAAAAGCCTGCGGTGCTTTGCTACGACAAGTTCCCCGAGGACGTGCTGATGGAAAAGAACAGCGCGTATGGGGCAGAGAAGAGAATGACTCTGGGGCACAGCAAGCTGGACCTGATCACCAAGTACAACAAGCTCAAATCCAAACACATCCACAGCCGCTTCGAGCTCTGACCTTGGCTCCAGGTGGCCTCTGGTCTGATTTCCCAGTGGTTGCTTCTCCTTGGGGCTTGGAATCAAAATATGGGTGGCAAATTAGTCTTCTGCTGTTAAAAGGTGCCTGTTTAATGCTGACTGATCCAGATGAGATTAGCTACTACAGTTTAAATTTCCAGAGACACGATCATGGCAGGAGAGAGAAAAGCACATAAACATAATCCACACTCTCTTCACCCGTTTGGGAAAGAACCATTTCCCTACAAACTTAGAGCAAACCCATTGTACTGCTGGAACCTGTTTGGCCACTGATGCGTTTGGGGTGAGCCCAGGTTCTCTCCATGCTGAGCAACTCTGCTCCTGTGTCTGGTGCAAATGAAGGGGCCAAAGTGTGGGGGATGCTGAAATAAAGGAGCTGTTCTGTTGGAAAGAGCCGTGTTGGGTCCCGGGGTGGGCTGAGCACTGAGTGTGGTCAGGGCTGTGCTGAGCTGGGGACAGGGACATGTGTGGGCACACGGCTGACAGTGGCATGGAAAGAGTGTCAGCACACAGGTCACACCTGCACACAGTGGCAGCTGGCACAGGTGGCCCCTGTACACAAGAGGGGCATTGAGGTGGCACCTGGGCCATGGGTGGTCTGTGTGCACTCAAGTGACATGTCTGCTGTCCTACACCCACGGTGTCAGCGTGGGGGAGTGTCTGGGCACGGCTCCTGCTGGAGCAGGGACAGTGTGCCAGCACCTGGGGAGCACCTGGGCATGGGCTGGGGCTGTACAGGGCATGGTGGCAACAGCGGTGTGGCCAGGGACAGGGACAGTGATGGCACACCTGGGACAGGGACAGGGACAACGATGGCACACCTGGCACAAGCACAGTGATGACACACCTGGGACAGGGACAGTGATGGCACACCTGGGACAGGGACAGGGACGACGATGGCTCACCTGGGACAGGACACAGTGGTGCCGTCCCAAGGGGTCCATGTCACGGGGGACTGGGGGGGGTTGGTGTCTGTCCCTCCATCCCGGGGTCACTGTGTGTCCCCCCCAGCTCACTGTGTGTCCCCCCAGGGTCACTGTTTGTCCCCATAGGTCACTCTTTGCCCCCCCCCCAGGTCCCTGCCCCGCCGGGATGTGCCGGGCCCGTCCCTGCCCCCCCGATGCTCTCGCACCTCCCGCTCGCTGGGGGCGCTGTCACCGCCCGGCACCGCTCACCCCCCCCCCGCCC